>VZTU01017739.1:50357-86351 GCA_013400835.1 Zapornia atra
CGGGGTTCGGGCTCCATCGGCTCGGTGTGAGGGGAGGCCGGGCGGCTCTCGCCTCTAAGCGGCCTCGGGGCTCGGCAGTGAACCCCCTTTCCCCCCTCTCCCCGTCACGGCCGAACAGCGGGGGTTGCGAGTCCTCGGGCGGAGGCAGGGCTAGACTCGGGCCGCCGCCTCGGTGGGCGCCGGTACGCCCCGCGGGCCGACCCCGCTAGCCTCCAGCGCCGCGACAGGCCCGGTGTTCGGGGAAATATGAACGGCCGCGGTCAGGCATCGCCGCGCTAGGGCAGGAGTGCAGCCAGGGTACGCAGCCGAGCGCCCGCTTAGCTCCCGGGGATCGCAGCCCCTTACGAGCTCCGCGCAGCCCTACGCCGCAGCGCCGTTGGGACTGCGGTCGGCGCCCCCCTCAGTGCGGCTCCTCGCTTCCCGGCAAGCCCCGCTCTCGGCCACGTTCCTCTGCGCTCAGCCTGCAGGCGCAGCCTAAAAGCACTTGCAGTTCCTCCTCGGTGGGATCTGGGAAAGCGGCCCTGGAGGGGCTGCGGGGAAGGGAGCAGAGGTGGGGCCAGGCAGGGCTGCCGGGAGGGCGAGACCCCATTCAGGCGGCGTTTCGGGCCCAGGGCCCGCGCAGAGGGCCGAGTGAACCGGGGGCAGAAGGAAGCGGCCTGAGGTGAGGGGCAGAGCTTGCAGCTTGTTCAGGCGTTGGGGCCAGCGCCGCAGAGCAAGTCGTCCGCAGGCCATGTTCTGAAAGGCAATGGCTTACATGCTGAGGTGTGTGCGGCCCTGGGAAGAAGGGTAAAGGAGAGCTTTGGTTTCTGCCGACGTCGTCGTGTATCCCATAGGGAGGCAGTGTCTCTGCCTTCTCAGAGTATGTGCCAGTTAGGAGGAGAGCTGGAGGCAGCATTGCTGCTCAGCAGTGACGTCCTACTGATCTTTGAGCAGTTTTTGTAGGTTTAAAGTGAGCATTGAGTCTCGAACGGTTCTGTGTCTGGGGCAAAGCAGCAAACACAATACACCTACTAGAGAAGTTAATAGGTGCTGGCCTGGTGTTTTACAGGGGTTCGAGCTTGATGACTATCACATTCCTTTTTCATCTAAGAGGAAAAGCAACCAAAAAATACCCAAAGCAGTACAGTGGACATTTTTGGCCATCATTATAGAATCACAGAATGTGTTAGGTTGGAAGGGACCTTTGGAGGTCATCTAGTCCAACCCCCCTGCTGTAAGCAAGGACATTTTCACTAGACCAGGTTGCTTAGAGCCCCATCAAGCCTGACCTTGAGTATCTCCAGGGATGGAGTCTCCACTACCTCTCTGGGCAACCTGTTCCAGCGATCCACCATCCTCACTGAAGAAATTTTTCCTAATATCCAACCTTGAGTCATGCCCAGAGCATGATAGCAGTTACAGGGGTGCTGCATAGCAGATTTCTGACACTTCATTCCCTGGAAGTAGGTCTGGATGTGATAACGTCTAGGACAGTCAAACATAGACCTATGATAACAAATAAAGTTACATTTTTCTTAACATTCCTGTTTGCTGTGACGTCTGCCGCATTGAACTGACAGCTCTGGAAATGCTTATGCCTGGGCAGTGCAATCCACCTGCATTAAAACCATCTTGTCAGTAGGTTCCTAACTTTGTGGAAATAGGCAACTATAAAACAACACCGATGAAAGTGCACGTGCTTGTGGGGCATTGGGGAGAGGTGAGCATTCTGGGTTCTGTGCTTGGAAACAAGGGGCTTTCAGAATGAGGGTTTGCTTTGGAGAAAAGATGGCTGAGTGAAAAAGTAGCCTCTTTCCTGGCTGATGCTATTTTAGGAAGACTGCTGGCCTCAGATGTGGAACTGGAGACTGCTCTCAGGGGTTGCGTCCCCATACTACAGCACTGCTGCACACCTGGCTGGATGAGAATTTCAAATAAAGCAGATCTCTTGGACACACGTTGAGTTCTGGCTGGTCTCCAAACCTTTTTCTGCTTTTTGGAGAGCAGAGGATCTCCTTGCAGGATAGGGGACTGTGGTCTTCCCTCTGGTTCCTCTGTCTATTGTCTCTTTGCACTGTAGATCTTGGTCACGGCATTGGTCCCTGTACTGCCCAAATCATGGCTCTGCAATTTAGATGCTTCCAAAGAGACGGTTAGGAGAGAAAAACCTGTTGTGAAAGAAAAACATGAGTCCCCATTTCTACTCTGAAAAGCGTAAGGAAACTTTCCCATTCGCTCTAAAGAATTTTTCACTATTTTTTTCCCTGCATGAGATTAATTTATTACCCCAAAGGGGATTTTTCCATGCACGTGCGCAGGTTTACAGAGACACACAAGGGTGGATATGGTGAGCTGGTTGAGAGGTGAGGCCAGGCTGCATGCTGGATGCTTTGCATAGCTCTGACAAAATGAACCTGTGGTAATTGCAGTTTATCTGGCTTACAGACTTCCTCTGCTTTGTATTGCTCCCATATGAGGTGAAGCAAGCCAGAGTATGTGACTAAACGTATAAATAGCAGTTAAAATTACAAACAAATGCATGCTTTAGACTGAAATATTGTTTCTTTGAATTGCTGGAAAGATACTACAACATTTTCCTGCATGTTCCTTGCTTAATTGTTACCTAATTTAAAACCAACTCATATTACCAAGAATTCTGCATTAAAATAAAGGATACTTCCCAGTAGTTCAGGGTAGACCAAATGCAAGGAGCTTGTTACTATCCTCCATTGGTTACAGTGAGTGGTCACAATTCACTGAGAACTCTAGCAGCATCACAGGCAAAGAAAACACAGCTCTGTGTGGGTATGGATAAAGCATTTTTGCTCTTATGGCATCCTTAAAAATAGTCCAGGTTTTTTTTTTTTTAAAGGACATTATTATCCTTTCATGGTGAGAAACAGGGCTCCTGTTTAAGGCCAAGCATGGATGTGATGAACACCACGATCAGGAAAAGCAAAATGCCAGTCTACTTGGGGGAAAGCAGCAAAGGGAACTGGAAGGAGCAATGCTGTACGGCAGGATTATTTGTTAGTCTTGATTGATTGCTATTCTCATGCTCACTTCTCATCTCTTTGGATCCCTGCTCCCCATCATTTTCAGTGCCTGCACAGTGGTGAAGTATGTCATTAGATCAAAACAGTTGTCCTACTCCACGGCAACTTGGATTTTGTGCCCAGTGCCCCCAGCACAATTCCCCCTGTGAACCAGCTGACATCTTGACATACGTTACTAAACCCATTTTGAAAGCAATTGTTCTGAGGTGCAGGGCAAGTTTGCTCACAGCAGCATAGGTGGGGCTGCATCTCCCTTCTGAATCAACTCCTGTCCGCCTGCCAGGTCCTCCCACTGCCGTTCCCTAGCAGGCTGGCTGCCCGCCTTTTTCCTGCTCCGCTGCTTCTGTGCTCGCTATTGATCCGGTGCCGCATCGATCAAACACCCTCTCGCGGCTAGATGCTGGCTTGCGGCCCAGCGCTGCCCTTTGCTACCCGGTGGCAGGGAGTACCCGTGCTGGTATCCTGTGCCTGGCTTTTGAGTGACTTTATTTGGTGCCCCACTGTGACCCCTTGGCATGTCTGAAGAAGGGAAGGAAAGGGAAGGGGACATGCCCCAGGCCCCGCAACTGACAGAGATCTCATCACTAGGTTTTGTGGATGCAGACCAACATTAACAAGAGTGCAGAAGAGATTGGCTCTGCAGTTGGAGGTTGTTAAGACACAGACTTGGAAGCAGATATCCTTTGAAAGGATATTCAAAGCTGATGTGAGGGTAGATCAGAGCCAGTATCGCTGAATTTCAGGACTGGGGTGACATGGTTGCAGGCAGAACCCCAGACAGGCTGGAACTCTCTGCAGTTAGCATTGTTTGCTCCCAAACACGGTGCATCACTACGTAACCCAGCTCTGGGCCTGGTGGGGAAGCGTTCTGCTCTTTTACACTTCCTCTGCCTTACGGACTTCTACCTCCTCCCTCCCCTGTGTGTAACCAATACCATTCTTGTCCCTGTAAATGCATTTTTTTCAAACAGCTCTCATGTTTTCTCAAACATCCAGATCATGCCTCCCTGACATGTTAGCTCAGGTCCCTCCATTGGCCTTGATTGCTGCATGCTACCTTTTTCTGCAGCTGGGATATTGGCATCTCATGGGCTTGCACGGTGTTGCTGTTGTGGCAGTTAGAAAAAAGAATGAGGTCTTAAATCACGTATTTGGTTCACAGATTCAATAGATTCTTAGTTCTGTGCTGGTGTGACATGATACAAAATCATAATACATATATGCTGCAGAATGAAGTATTTTAAGGCACGCTCTTTCTGCATGTTACTGTAGAGCTAGGCATTTTGTCGTGCACAGTATGCTGATCCACAAGGTTTAAAAATGGAAAAAGAAGGCGGGGGGAGGGAGGGGCGGGGAAAGAGCTAACAAAATGAGAAGGAGAGCCAAAGACTGCTCTGTCTTGGAAGGAAGCCGGCACAGCAATGCAGCTTTCTTGGCAGGGCTCCTCAAGCTTGCAGTACCCTTCCACTTCCACGTGAGCTTTGAAGTACCAGCCCCATTAACAGCAATGCAGTATCGTTCCCTGGTTTGCTTGCTGACTTTCTCACCAGACTCTCTGTTTCAGGGACACCCGATGGGTGACATCCTCCAAAACGAGGACAGTCTTGGGTGATGTCCACCATGTTGGACATCACCCAAGATCATTGTCCTCCCTGTTTGCTGTCCTCATAGACCCATTGGTAGAGTTCAGAAGCACGAACACCAGAGACATTATCCTTCGTAGAGGGACAGTCGCCCCATTCTTCCACACCCCCAGCAGGCTGGCAGTGGGCCAGGTGCCTGCACATTTGTTAACCTTTTCCAAAAATTGATACAGCAGTCACTACTACCTCACCCTTACCAGGGGCACAGGATCCTGGACAAATGAGGCAGACTATGGAAATACTTTGGTGACCAAATGAGGACAAACCCAGGGAAGACTGTCCCAAGGCTGACGGCAGTGGCACTGTGTTGGTTTTTGTGGGCACAAAGACTACAACTAATTGTCCTTTTTCTCTTTTTTCCCCCCCTCCTATAGGTCCTGACCCTTTGCATCAAGCATGGACAGAACTGTTAGGTCAACACTCCTCTCCATTGGAAGGGCAAAATGTTCAAGGGAGGCTTTGACATGGAGCTGCCCACATCATCTGAGAGGCGAAAAAAGAGAAGGCTCAAGGGAAAGGCTTGTGAAGAATGACAGAGAGGAAGACAGTCAGAAGCTCATTGGTGCAGTTCCTTAAATGTTGGCAAGGCATATGCACCTCCTGGAGAGCACGGGCAAAGATTGCTGTGTGACCTCTAAGTGTTTTTCAGGCTCTCCTCTTTTAACCCTGCCTTGTTGGAAGTGCCTTTTGCGTAAAGCACCGAGGCGCAAATGCCTCTTGCTTCGGCATCTTGCAACTTTTCTGACCAACCCACACAGACGAACTGGAGACCTTGAGAACATATGCTTCTGTTCTGTATAAACAGTTTAAAATAGATGTTAGCTTTGCACAGCATTACGTACAGTTACTATTTTTAAATGCACACCAATTAACCTGATGCCTTCATTCCTCTTTTGCGTGTGCCCTCCATTCATGCTTTTGGGTTTCACACAGTTCATGTCCCTGCCTTATGAAAACCAGTATATCCAGACATTTTTAACTAATGCAGACTACCAGGATTTCCCTCCTCTCCACCAATGGAGTTAAATGTATTAAATAAGCATGAAAAAAATTCTCACATGATGTTGTGCATGAAAATGTGGAGCATTTGCCATTAAAACCTCTCACAAACATGCCAGCATTGTTGTGTTGACAACTTGCCTCTAGCCTTAAGGAGGGCAATACTTCCCTCCCTCTGTGCTTCCGAGTGGCTGCACATCTCAGAGATGCTTCTACACTGAGGTGGCTCAAAGCATCCTTCCTCCTTCTGCAGCCCATCTGCAAGGCTCTGCCCCTGCACCAGAAAATATTTTGGTAGCTGCTTCTTGTACCTTGCAGAAGGGCAGTTACTTCTCATCCACAGACAAGCCCATCTCTCTTTCAGTCATCCACATGCCATTCTGGAACTGCTAAGGCCAGCGTAGGAGGCTCTTTCTGCTGACCAAATAGCACGTGACAACTTGCTGGGCAAGGAAGTGGAGGCCAAGAGTGCATCCTAGAATGACACATCCCGGAATGACACATCCCAGAATGACCACAGAGCCAGTACATAGGGAAGAGCTCTGCAGCTGTGGGACATTCCCCATGGAAGGAAAGCAGCCTCAGACATCTGGAAGTCACACACACACACACACACACACACACACACACTGCTGGTTTTCCCAGGCCTGCAGTGCTAGCTCAGCCCCAGCAGTCTGCTGCTTCAGGAAGAGATCAGTAAGAAGCATCTGCTGGATTTAAACTTCTTCCTTTTCAGATGCCCTGTTACTCTTACTCTGAAGTCACTGCATGGCTTAAAGACAGGAATCCAATGAGCCTGCTGCAGACTGAGCTGCGAGGATTGCTCTGATCCCTGATGTTTCCTGCCAGCTGCTGACAGCACTTTGAACGCAGTAAGGTCTAGCTCACGAACACCAGTGGATAAATTGGACCTGGCAAGAGAACCTGTTTGGTTTGCACCTGGCCACTGGATCCCATTGCTTTCTGCAAAAGACTCCAGAGTGCCACGGCACAGCAATGTGCTATGGGATGTGGGAGCGGAACAGGAAACACATTCCTGGAAGCAGCCAGCAATGCCAAAAGACTGCAGCTAAGCAGAGGCAAAAGACGTTACTTGTGGGCAGTAGGGTGGAACATTATGCACTGATGTCAGGAGCTAAATTACCATGGGTATACAAAGCCCACAGCCAGGTCCCAGTAGATGCTCATAAGTTTACTCGCAAGACAGACCACCATGGGATGGGGAATGGAATCCCTTTTCCTGCTATATGGCTGGTGCCTGAGCAGCACAGGCCGAGAGATGCATTCTCACTTTGTCCTTCAGCCTGGCTTTTGCTTGAAAACTGCAGGAGAAAACCAAGGAGGATGAATTACGCTTCTGTGGAAATGCTCAGTGCACATCCCTAATGAATCAAGACAGTGTAACACTTAAAGGAGAGTCCCAGAGCTGAAAAGAAACAAGAGCCAGTTATGAGGTAACATTAGGTACAGGCTTTGCACATTAGTATTTACTAGGCTAGAAAAAATTAAAGCTCTCATTGAAACTACCTGATTAAAATAAAAAGACTGCTGGTCTGTAAAGCTGATGTGAAAAAGTGTGCTCTTGCAACTTGGCTAAAATATTACAGTGAAATGAAGTGGAAGTTCCCTGTGCTGGAGATTTGCATGTCTGTCCCAGTGGGAAAGTGTCTTTTATAATGCTTCCATGGGCAAAAAAAGACCAGGTTGGAAAACAAAGGCCTGCTCCTGTCCATGCTTAGACAGTATAGAGCTTCCAAACCTGCCTGCTGCACTCTCTCATCACCCTGAAACCAAGACAGCAACCAACCTCTTACCACCCTGCACCTCGGCCTCCCTATTCCCACATCTTCAGTGTATCGTTCTCCAAACCAGCTGTCCCAGGCTCCTCCTGGCACTGTTCCCTGTGTCCCGGCATCCACAGTAACAGCTCCAACTGTGTGAAGCTGAAACGAAAGGCTGCCAGCACAGCCTGAGCCTTTGCACTCTTCACCTGTTCCCTATTTAAAAATGTGCACCTTTAAGCAAGATAAATTTAGACTGGAAATTATCTCCCAGGCTTGTTACATCTATATTTTTCTCTGATCCTGTAAAGAGTTCTTTGATGAGAGAAATCTTTCCCTCAGATATTTAAAATCAGGATAAGATGCTTTTTTTACTTTTCTCTTTGATAAACCAAAGAGCTTGAGTTATTATTGAATAGTGCTTGGCTAAGAACAGGTCCTTGTGGGACCAACACTAGTAGAAAGGCTGGCACTGAGGATGGCTTCCCATTTACAATCTTCTCTGAGATTTTGTGTGATCAGATCCCCAGTCTGTTCCCATGGTTTCCATTATTCCATATAAACAGGATAACTGTATTTCTCTCTTGGCTTCCTAAGACTGTGCTGTAGAGATACAGGACTTGGTGGACATTGTGGAGTCAACCTGCTCACCTGCACTGTGACCAGGTCCAGGTCTCACCAGTGTCCATCAGTCCTGTTGCAACCACTGTCCTAACTGCTTTACTGGGTGCCCAGAAGTCCTGAGGGTCTTCCCCAGATCCTTCTCTGGATGTCCCTTCCCACAGGCCAGGCAAAGTTTCCACAAAGATAACAGCAAAGCCTGATGTTCACTAACCAGTATGGATACCCTGACACCACCTTTGACTTGGAAGCCTCTGGCAGTACCCAGATGCAGCCATGCACATGTAGCAGACTGAGGGAAAGGCTCAGGCTGATACAGCTACCCTGAAGCTCAAATCCCTTCTTCCTCGTCGCTGTAACTCCGCAGCCCTGTGTCAGCACAGAGCCTCGCTGCCTCACCTCACTGGCACTACAGCTCCTAACCCCGCTAATTAGACCTGGGCCTGGGTTAGGAAACGACCTTTGTGCTCTACACAGCCTGACAGACGGTGTCTCCTTGCTCAGAGAGGTGCTGTGGAGGGCGAGGTCCTTGGGCAAACAGTGATGATAAGGGAAAGGTTTGGCTTTGCTGGCTCAGCACTGGAGGTGGCTTTTTACCACACCCACCTGTTTGTCTTGGGAAGGAGGAGAGGGTGGAAGGAACAGTCCTTGTGCTTAGCACAGCCCAGGCAAGAGAAAAGGCTTTGGTCAAGTCTTTCTGAATTTGTTCAGGGCTGTTGGGGAGAATTACATGACAGAGCTGAATAACTGAAAGGCCCAGCTGTCAGGCTCACTATTTACCTCTGGTTTTTTATGATGCTGTGGAGTTCGCCAAATTCAGACACTGGATCCCCTGCCCCTCAGCTGTCTCTTGATGGGACATCTACATTAAATCTGAGGGGTGGTGTTAGATGTGTTTGCAGTGTCTTCGGGACATGCTGCACAGTGCAGAGGCCTGGCCCATCAGCACCCTGCCCTGGGCAAAGGGTGCCTGTGAGAACCTCTGATCGCCTCAGCCAACAACTTCCTCAGTGTGGAATATTTGGTTTCGGCAGTTAGGACAATGGTGATGGGATATGAAGCCAGCAAGCATTCTTGCATGTTGTGTCTCATCTAACCACAGTGAATCCTGAAGTTTTAGGTGGGATTTACTGAGGCAGAAATGATGAACCAACCTGATCACACATTAGAAAGCCTGGTTGATCCCGACTGCCTGCAGCTCTTACGCTGCTTGTGATGAAGGAGAGAGCAGATTGTAGCATTAAGGCTGCTTGCCCTGGCACCGGCTAGTAATGGCCCTTCTGACCAAGTGTCAGGTGGCCTCTAGAAAGGCCTCAAGATCCTGTTATTCAAGCCCAAGGAGGAAATAGCTGCTCATTGCACTGCGACAGACCACAGCAGTGACATCCAGAGCTGTACCAGTAATCCTCAAAAAGTATCCAATATCCTTTCTTCAAAGAAAGGGCTGAGTCCAGGCTGGGCAAGCCTGGTATTAGCGAGCATGTTCCAGCCTGCTGTGAAAGTCTTCACTGGAGCCATGGCAGAGCCTAAGGAAGTTAAACCCTGACCCCTCCGGGGTAGCTGTTCTCCAGCAACATCTCCACTTCTACCCTTCAGTCGCTGGCTTTGCATGTGGCTAGCAGCAGCCGAGTGGCACACGTCACAGAGGAGCCTTAGCCAGACCTAGTCTGAATAAGGACAGAAGTAGTATCATGACAGATAATGTCAGCTATGAATAACGTCATTCCTTAACTTCTAAGGAAGGTGGGACTAAGAATTTGTGAACTTTGATTTACTCGCCAGGCATCCTAAGAGATAACGCTGCGTGATGCCACGGGCTGCACTGCTCCCTGGCACTGACCTGCACAGCTCCCTTAGCATTGGGTGCATGGCAGAGGCTCACACAGCAGCTCTGCTTGGCCTCCTCTCTGGTTCTGCTCTCTCTTTAATGAAGTCTCATGTGTGATATAAAAATACTGGGAGAAATCCAGCCCACCTCTGCTGATTTGAATGCTGTTGCCTGTGCTTGAGTCTGTCCAGGAGGCCCACAAGTAGATTTGAAAGAGATGCAGTTGCTCATTCGCCGTTTGCAGGTGGTAGGAAGATGTGGTACCCGGCCCCAAGCTCCTCGTCTGCAGGACGTATTGCAGCTCTTGACAGCTGATCGCTGTGTTCTTCTGCCAGCTTCTCTTAATGGTCTGTTAGCTGCTGTTCTGGAGATCAGACTTGCTCCTTGGCATCTATTCAAGCTATCGAGTCCAATTTATTTCTAGCACAACATCCGCTGGCGTTGCCTCTGCCGTACGTTGGTCCAGCTTGTGCAAGCTCACTAACTCAGAAGTAGCTCCGATTTCTTTCCTGTTACCAACAGCCAGAGACAGAAATTAAGATGATGATGACTGTTTTTAAGGGCTTTCTCTTCAGGAGGAGCATAGTAATGCCCTGTGATTGGTCCTCAGGAGTCTCTCCTCTTGGAGAGAGACTTTACAAGCACAGAAATTGAAGGCTGCTTCAGCCTTAGATCTCACGCGGCTTTAAATTCTTTCCACTGGCTTTATCTGAAATTTTCTGTTCCATACACAATGCTATCAAAGCTACTTAGGCTTTACTGGCACGTCTCCTGTTTTGTTGACAGGAGTGGACTGGTTGAAGTAAATTGCTTTACTCAGAGCGCAGTTAGCGACGTGCACACAGTTGGTCTGACTGTGTATTCTCCTGGAGCATTTTCCCATGGAAAAAGAGGCTTATGTAACCAGTCAGTCTGTCCCACTAGCAATTTTGGGTCCATTGACTGATTTCAGACAAAATCTGAGGGAGCAGTTAATCAGCAGAGGCAGCCGTCTGTGCACAGAGCATCCTCCCCAAGCCCTGCAAGCTGCAGCACGGGTTCTGCTCTCTGGCACCACAGAATCCGCACAGAAAAGACATTGCATTTCACATGCCCCAATTCTGATGGGAGTTTGTGTCTTGCTGGACAGCAGAGAATCCTATGATAAATCCATAGGAAAACATGGATTAGCTGTGCTGCTCAAATGCTTTTTAACTTTCTGGGGTAAGGCTTTTTATTATGACTGAGAGCACTGGCACTAAATCCAAATAAATTCTCAGGTGCAAATGGCCTTATAGTCATAATTTTGCTGGGGGCATCTGCATCACCTCAAAGCTGCAGCATGAGAGAAGCAAATGAGGGTCACCAGCAAATGATGGCGATGTTACTTACACAGTGGTGCAATAAGAGTACTAAGCCCTGTTGTGACAGGGCAGCAGCAGGCTGACCCCACTAGGGAGGACTTAATGGTTTCCAAAGGCAGAGCAACCTACGTGGGTACCCAGCCAACGGCAGAGCTGGAACATTTCCCAGTGGTGGGTGCTTCATGCTTGCAGGGCTGGAAGCACCGCAGCTTCCTGAGGAGGTGGTGTCAGCCTGCTGGTGGAGAAACTTTATGCAGATTTCATTTAATGAAGGGAATGTAGAGCAGAAATAACACAGTCACCCCGTAGCAAAAGGGACCCCTTCCTCAAGTGCTGTGGGCCTTGCTTCCAGGGCTTCCAGAGTGTGGGAGGCTCCGCTAGCTGGCCAGCAAAGTGGAAGTAGCTGGCTCGCCTTGTCCCTCGGAGCAGGGGCGACAAGGAAGTTACGCAGGCCACAGGCAGTCTAATTAAGATCTACTATAAAGACAACCTAAGCTGACCTCACTCGCTTTTATCTGGGAAACGCAGCACGTGACCCCCGTGCAGCAGCGAGGGGTGCAGGGGCCAGGGGCAGACTGAATGAAAGCAGGTTTCCTCGGACTCTGAGCTTTGTGGTGGGGCGCAGCAGTGGGGGTTCTCAGCCCAGCCTCCCCTTCGGGGCACGCACAGGGTAGCACAGGCAGCAGACACACAGAGGGCTTTTTGCGGGTGCTTTCTGCTGTCTGTGACGTGATGAGCTTGCGCTGACCTCCCCGCCCCTGCCGTGACGTTGGGGAATTAGGCTGATTATTCTTCTGTTTTCTGTGGTCTTTTTCCAAGAAACTAATAGTGAAGCCCTATTGCTGAGCTATCACACGGGGCAGAGTCATATCGTGCAGCTGCAGTTTAGAAGTTGCTTGCAATATAGGATGAGACTGGGTGTTATCACAGAATCATAGAATTATATACTGTGTAAGCTTGGAAAGAACCTTTACAGGTCATCTGGTCCAAATCCCCTGCAGTAAGCAGGGACATCTTCACTAAATCTGGTTGCTCAGAGCCCCATTGAGCCTGACCCTGAATATCTCCAGGCCTCCACTACCTCTTTGGGCAACCTGTTCCAGCAATCTACCACCCTCAGAGTGAAGAATTTTTTCCTAATATCCAGCCTAAATCCCTCCTTTTCTAGCTTAAAACCATTACCTTTTGTCCTATTGCTACATGCCCTTGGGAACAGTTCTTCCATAGCCTTCTTATAGGTACCTTTCAGGTACTGGAAGACCACTGTAAGGTCCCTCCGGAGCCTCCTCTTCTCCAAGATGAACAAGCCCAACTCTCTCAGCCTGTCTTCACAGGAGAGGTGCTCCATCTCTCTGATCATTTTTGTGGCCCTCCTCTGGACACACTCCAACAGGTCCATGTCCTTCTTGTGTTGGGGGCTCCAAAGCTGGATGCAGTACTGCAGGTGAGGTCTCACCAGAGCAGAGTAGAGGGGCAGAATCACCTCTCTTGATCTGCTGGCCACACTTCTTTTGATGCAGCCCAGGATGCAGTTGACCTTCTGGGCTGCAGATGCACATTGGTGGGTTTGCATGAGCTCCCTTTCCTTCAGCAGACAATCCCAGTGGGGGCAGGACACACTGGTAGTCCAGTAAAGGGACCCCAGGAGCTTAACATGTATAGAGGACCCTTTTCCTTGAGGCACAGCTCTTCCAGGAAGGAAATCTGCCAAGTGCATGGCCACAGTGGATGCCATTTGGTAACGCTACCACTGTGTTTTCCCTGCAAAGGGAAGCACAGAGCTGTGGTCTCTGTGGGTGAGCTGTATTCTGGGGTTCCCCCAGAGGCTTCACTAGGACCCAGGTTCCTTGGAACTAGGGAGGATGATTGCTGATCCCTGAATAAATGAATGTATTGCTGTATTTTCAGGATGTTTTATGTGTTTGATCAAAGAGCTGAACAAGCTCAATTTCTTTTTAACTCATTAGCACCAGCTATAAATCTCCTCAGCAGACAAGTCGATAAACATACAGTCCAGGTGGGCTTGGCAGGAAGCTGATAAAGTGCCAATTTATTGCATTTGAGAGCTGTCTGTGGGCATCTTCTTGTCAGTCTTCTCTTCACAAGGAAGTATAAAATACTTGTTGGCCATTGCTAGTATAATAGTGTAACCAGCAGGAGTAGGGAAGTGGTAGTTCCGTTATGCTCAGCTCTGGTGAGGCTGCAGCTTGAGCACCGTGTTCAGCTTTGGGCCCCTCACTACAGGAGGGATGTTGAGATGCTGGAACATGTCCAGAGGAGGGTGATGAAGCTGGTGAAGGGTCTGGAGCACAAGTCCTGTGAGGAGTGGCTGTGGGAGCTGGGGCCTTTTAATTTTGAGAAAAGGAGGCTGAGGGGAGACCTTATCACTCTCTACAGCTACCTGCAGGGTGGTTGCAGAGATGTCAGGGTTGGTCTCTTCTCTTGGGTGACAAGCGATCGGACGAGAGGGAATGGTGCACCAGGGGAGATTAGGTTAGCTATCAGGAAGATTTGTTTACTGAAAGGGTTGTCAAGCACTGGAACAGACTGCCCACCGAGGTGGTGGAGTCACCATCCCTGGAGGTATTTAAAAGGTGTGTGGATGAAGTCCTTAAGGACACGATCTAGAGGTGGGCTAGGCAGGGTCAGGCTGTGGTTGGACTCGATGATCTAAAGAGTCTCTTCCAACCCAGGTGATTCTGTGATTCTGTTTGCCTTACCTTTTTGAAATACATGGGATCTAAGACACACACATTTTTTTCTGCACTTCCCTTGGTTGTTTTTAATGTCTGTAAGTGTACAAAATACATAAATTACCCTGTTAGGTTATCTTTGGGTTTTCCTTTTGCCTGGCCTTTTTCTACCAGTGCCGGGGAGAAGCGCAGCCTGTGTGGCTGAGCCTGCAATGCCACCCGCTTCTTCTGGCCACCTCGCGGGCTGCAGCCACAGCACACGGAGCATCCCTGGCTTCTCCAGCATGGCCTTCTGTTGTTTTTCTCATCATGTTTAATGAAAGATCCCATGATAACAGGAAACGTGTCCCATCGCCACTGCTGGGCATGTCCTGACACTGTGGAAAGGAGTTTCCCCTCTTGCGTCAGAGCTGTCGTAACCAGAGGTGCCTCTCAGGGCAGTGATGACATCTTGTGTGGTTTCACTTTGTTATTGCAGCAGAAGATGAGAGGCTCCCCTCTGTTGTTCCTGGTTTGTCTGTTTTAAAGTTTGGATAAATTTGTTCTGTGAGACCTGCAAAAATGAGGACTACTGTCTTCTTCTGGTATACCAAGCAACAGCCCGTGCTCAAGCACTTTTGAGTACCAACCCCTTTGCACTGAGCTGCTGCCTTCTTTTTAGAGAAAACTTTATCTTCCTGCCCAAAGCAGAACTGCAAACTGCACAGCAAAATCAGTGCCGGGGGAAAAGCTTCCCTCTGCACAGCTCCAGATGCTCAGCCCTACACCTCCTCGGCTGGCCCAGCTGTTGGGGGCCAACATCTGATGTCATGCAACCCTCTGCTCAGGAAAGGAGGGAGGAAATGCCACGGCAAGAAAGGCTGTGGCCATACATGGGCAGAAGAAATGAATGGGGAAGGAGAGACAAGATTAGGCGCCTCTGTTAGAGCTGAGCTAAACCTGAGTGATATGGGTGAAGGGAGGGTGCAGAGGTAATATGTCTAAGGGCAGCCTCTGAAACAGACTGCTTAAAAAGAGGTGTTTTTTTCTCTTTGCATTCAGTGTATGGGCTTTGGCACTACCTGTTGCGGGTTATTGGTGCTCAGAATGATAGGGCTCAAGGAATTGTTGCTAGTAGCGCAGGACAACAAAAGATGTTGAAGACAAACATTACAAAAGAGGGGTTTTTTTCCCAAGAGTGGAGCAGTTTTCAGCAGGGAAATGCAGAGTGTCATAACCTGATGCTCTTCCGCTAAGACTGAACACAACCATGCACCAGCACGTAGTCCTGCACTGGGAGAACAACAGAACTCTTCCCTTTCTGTGATGCTGGGAGAGAATTGGCTGCTGTTCTCTTGTTCTTTAGATAAGCAGGTAATTTTGAATCATTTTTGGCTAAACGATGGACAGAACAGTTATGGTACAACCAAGTAAATGTTCAAACATAAGCTTTGCAGCGCCGAGCTGTGCATATTCTTTGGATTTGCTTTCACCAAGTTACCTCAAACTGAAGCACAGAGGTTGGGCATTTTTTTCCTGAATAACCGCAGCTGTAGTGCTGGCCTTGGAAGGACACTCATCTTTTAAATGTAGCAAGTCTGTAAGGGGCATGCAGCTACATTTGGGAAGGTTTTACCGTGCCCACAGTAATATCTGTGTTTGCTTGATGAGCTGTAACTGCTCCATTAACTTCAGAGTCTGTTGGAAAAACGAGACTTGCTGAGGGAGCCCAAATAGTTTCATTGTTATATGTTCATTAATATTTGTATATTCATGGGCCATGCTAAAAACATTCTTGTGGAGAGCAACGTACTGGTGATTAATTTGTTAAAATCTTAAACTGCTTTGGCATATGGCTATTCCTCTCTTAACAGAAGTGCCTATATAAAGCTCAGGGAACACACACAATCCTGACTCCAGAAACACATCCCAGTGCAAATGTTCCCTGCTGACACTTGAGGAGTCCCTGTTCGCACCTCCTGGTGACCCATTTACCCTGCCTCCTCCAGAACCCACACGGCCCAGAAGTGCTTCCAAAAGAAGCTTCCTGCCTGGCACACCTCAGCACTACGAGCCTGAGACCCTGCCTCTCTCCTCAGCCCCCAGGATGGCACCTGCCAGGCACTCCTCACCTCAACATGGGAGAAGACCAACACAAGGACCTGGAGCTAGAGCTGCAGGCTGGTACAATGCCTGCAGAAAGGGCTGGTGCACAAGCAGGTCTCTGTGGGGAGACCTGACTCAGAGAGAACTCATCCATGCTGATGCCATTTCTCTTTAGGCTACTAATTAGTGCAGCGCAGCGTAATGTGCTCTGCTGACGCAGGCTGGAGGCTTGGCCTGTGCTGCTTTGCATCCTGCCTGGCAGAAGTTTCTGTCCTGATGTGTTATTCACTGCTCTTGCTCGAATGTGCCCTTCCCCCAGTGCAGTACCACAGGACTTGGCTCTGCTGTGGTACCCTGGTTGGACAGAGGTGCCAGAGATGATGTTGCCATCTCATTACCAGGTCTTCGTGTGGGGCACTGGCACCAGTGGGAGGAGCAGCAGGGCTCAGTTCTTCTTGCAGCCCAGCTTGTGCTGTACCAGACTGGTGTAGCTGGAAGCCCCTGCAGAAGACTGTGACCATGCTCTGCATCAAGATAGCCCCATGTCTGCAGGGGCCCTTTTTGCTTCTCTTGGGTTTCTGGGCCTTCTCCCCTTGTCTCTCGAGGCCCATAGCTCTGTGCTGGCGAAGGCATCCCCAGGGACATGGGCATCTGACCCAGGGGACAGACAGGTAGCATGTCATGCAGGCAGCTTGAGAGCATCTCTGGGGGACAACAGTCGGCCAAATAGGGGAGTTCCTTCATGGAGGAAAAACCTTTCCCCAAGGGGCTAAAGGATCTCCCAGGCTTGGAGACCATCCACCCCAGCCCGGTGTCCTTGCAGGGCTGTCAAGAGAGGCTTGAGAAAGGGAGCAGCAAGGAAGGAGGAGGATGAGAGGGGTACAGAGAGCACTGGAGGAAAACCTACGATTGACTGACTCACAGAAGACGGAGCTACCTTACAACATGAACTGACATGGTGCTTCTTTCCTGTAGTGTGAAATACCTGAGGGCTCCATCTTTCAGTTACACAAAGATGCTGATTTCCAAGAACTGGAGTTTTCTAGGGTAGTAATTAAGCTTTAAATGAGAGATCAAATGTAGAATAAATATCTTACTAACCTTGAGAAAGCAGAGTATTTCTGTATACCTCATAGAATAAAGAAAGTGAGTGTGAAGGATGAGATAAAACAGGCATCAGCTTTCCTGTGTGATGTGATGGAGAGTAGTGTCTGGTGCTTGGAGTATCTGCTCAGAGGGACCTGAGCACACATCTGCCTTGCAGAAACCAGCAAGTTCCAGGCTGCTTCAAGGTCAAAGGAAGATTTTCTACTCTTTCCTCTCTGGAACTGGGAGCCCGCTACAGCATGGCTGTGAATGCAGGATTCTTGGGGAACAAAAAAAGGAGTTTGGTTCTGCACACCGGCCAAAGAGCTCTGTGCCTTGCACAGGGACAGTTGGGACTTTCCACTTTTAGGGTTATTGTGGGTTTTTTCTAAACACCATCACTGCCTCAGGTGAAACGTGTGAAGAGCCCTGTGCACTGGGCCCTGTCCCCAGCTACCCTGTCGCCGAATGTGAGGTCCGGATGTTTGGCGGCAGTAGGGTTCTCTGGCCTGCCTGCTCTGGTGCGGTCACCCTAGGAAAGATGATTTATGAGTTCAGCCTAAGACAGACAGGAAACATTGGTTATGTTTTCTTATTATCAAAGCCCCTGTTTCTGGAAGTGGCACAAAGAGGAGTCTGACCTCTCTCACGTGTGCCTTTGTGAGCCATTGGAAGAGAAAAGCCACGCAGCCTTCATGGCAGAGAGGCCTTTCCCTACCGTACAGCAGGGTTAGGCTGGGCGGTTAGTTCCGAAATTGCTCCATTAATGTTCTTCTGCAAATGCAACGTGAATCCTTGAAAACAGAGCTGCTGTGCCAACTGATTGAAACAAGGCAGAGCAAGAGCTAGCTAGCATGAGGCTGGCCTGTTTGACGAGGTAACAACAGCTGAAAGGGTGTAGGTCGACTTCCTCAAACGAGCATAACTAGTCTTCACCGGCGTGAAGCAACTAAATAGCAGCTTGCAAAAGCTATTTGGCTGCTTTGTGGGTGGTGGTGTGTAATGAGACAAACAGAAACATTTGTCTAATAGAAACAAAAGCAAATGCAACAAATACAGTGCATTCACGTTGGGAACTTGGCTACTGGATCCTTGGGAGCAGTTGCTCATGTAGGATTAGCTCAGGAGGGTGCTTAAACATAGCGTCAGGCTCCTGTCACTCATACTGCTGAAGCCTTGGATCTGGGCTGATTTTCCCAACGTATTCTCCTGGAGAAGCTGGAGGCCCATGGCTTGGCCAAGGGCACTCTTCGCTGGGCTAAAAACTAGCTGGATGGCCAGGCCCAGAGAGTGGTGGTGAATGGAGTTAAATCCAGCTGGTGACTGGTCACAAGTGGCATTCCCCAGGGGTTGGTACTGGGGCCCATCTTCTTTAATATCTTTACTGATGATTTGGATGAGGGAATTGAGTGCACCCTCAGTAAGTTTGCAGATGACACCAAGTTGGGGGGAAGTGTTGATCTGCTGAAGGGTAGGAAGGCCCTACAGAGGGACCTGCATAGATTGGGTTGATGGGCAGAGGCCAGTGGGATGAAGTTCAACATGGTGAAGTGCCGGGTCCTGCACTTTGGTGATAACCCCAGGCAACGCTACAGGCTTGGGGCAGGGTGGCTGGAAAGCTGCTGAGAGGAAAGGGATCTGTGGGGTGTTGGTTGACACTTTCCTGAACATGAGCCAGCAGTGTGCCCAGGTGGCCAAAAAGGCCAACAGCATCCTGGCTTGTGTCAGGAATAGTGTGGCCAGCAGGACTAGGGAGGTGATCATCCCCCTGTGGTCAGCTTTGTTGAGGCTGCACCTTGAATACTGTGTTCAGTTTTGGGCCCCTCACTAAACACACTGAGGCCCTGGAGCATGTCCAGAGAAAGGCAGTGAAGCTTGTGAAGGGTCTGGAACACAAGTCTTATGAGGAGCAGCTGAGAGAACTGGGACTGTTTGGAGTAGAGGGGGCTCCAGGGAGACCTTATTACTCTCTACAACTCCTTGAAAGGAAGCTGTGGTGAGCTGGGGGTCAGCTTCTTCTCACAGATCACTAATGACAGGACAAGAGAGAATGGCTGCAAGTTGCAACAGGGAAGGTTCAGGTTAGAAACTGGGAGAAATTTCTTCTCAGAAAGAGCAGTTGAGCATTAGTATGAGTGCCCAGGGAGGTGGTAGAGGCACCATCCCTTGGGGTGTTTAAGGAAAGGCTGGATGTGGTACTCAGGGACATGGTTTAGTAAGTAATATAGGTGGCAGGGGAACAGTTGGACTAGATGATCTTGGAGGTCTTTTCCAACCTTAATGATTCTGTGATTCTATATGTATATGGGAAGTTTTGCAGTGTCAGTGAGAAGTGCCAGTACATAGATAAAGCTGTAAGCTCTGCGACCTTGATTCTTCATGGAGAGTGTGCAACAGCATCCCAGGCTGAGATGGAAAGTCCTGGGCTGGTGAGTGGCCGGGGTTCTTCATGGCCATGAGCACGCTGTGCCACGCTGGTTGGCAGCTGACCCACACGCTGTGCCCAACACGTCACTCGTTCTGGCAGGCTGCGGTACCGGCTCTGCCTGGGTTTGGCCACATGGGAAGCTGAACCCCCCTTCTGTCTCCTTGACTCTCCTGATAGCAGTGAAGCCACCGCTGGATGTCCTGGACTCCTGTTCCAGGAGGACTTGCAGGTCTGCAGAGGTGCAGAGCCTGCAAGGAAGAGCCCAGCACCAGGCTTACACCTCTCCTGCTCCCATTGCCACCTGAGATGGAATAAGGAAGCTCAAAGGCAGGTTGCTGTTGGCTCTAATGGAAACAGTTCCTTTGTGGATCCCAGTGTGTGAGCTGGAGGCAGGTATCTTTGTCCCTCCATGCAGGAGAGATCATTGGGTTTCCCTCTCATGTGGGGCTGAGGCAGAGGATAATCAACTGAGTTGGCACTCAGTGTGAGAAGAGGAAACGGCATTGCTGAAGACAGAGCATGCGCAGCTCCTCAGTGCGCTCTGCTCCTCACAACACAGCCTGCACACAGCTGTGCAAGGCTGCAGAGTCCTCCCACTTGTCAAGTCAGATAGCCCCTAGGAAGACTGCCCTGACAGCAGTGCTCCTGGGTGCCCTGTAGCGAGCCGCGATGGTGCGAGGGCCGGGGCTGGAAGCCCACATCGGCTCTGGCTCAGGGCTCCTGCCCCTGTACTACAGGAATCCCTGGCTCACCACCACACAGGAAACTTGCACTTTCTTTTTTTTTTTTTCTCTTTTATTTTAATTTCTGGCTCGTAGCAGGACTGTGAGCACAATTTTCCTTGCAGATCAGAGGAGCAGCTCCCAGGAGGAATTAGAGACTGCCTTCCAGGCTTCAGACACTGCCACGCTGCCGTGCTCCAGCCTATCTTATTCCACTTCATTGCGTTTAATCGTGACTCCTCAGAGCTCTGGCTGGGGATGGAGCCTGCAAGCCACCTGCTGCAGAGAGGGCTGAAATGCCGATGATGACACCCTGCGCTTTCCTTTGAGCCTGGCAAAGTAGCTGACAGATGTCTCTTCTCCTTTCAGAAAGCCTTTCTTGCTCTCTGCAGCCCCTTTGCCATGATCACATGCCTCAGTACCTGCCTCTTCCAGCCTTTCATCTGGCTTCCCAGTTTGGCTTTCCACTTCCAGGTCTCTGCGCACCCTGTCATCTCCTCGTTAGCTGCAGGATCTCCCCCCGCGTTAGCACACTCTTCAGCCGCTCCGCCGACTTTTACCTCCACTTTCTTCTGCTTTTGATCTGTCCCCTGCCCGACCCTTTCCGGCCGGTTCCTGAAGTGCAGGCTGCCGCATGCAAAGCCGCAGCATTGTCTCTGACCTCGTTTCCCGTTCCCATTAGTATTTCAGAAGCCAGTTAGGGACTGGCATTACCACCCTCTCTTTTTTCCTGTTGCAAAGAGATTTAGGCGAAGAGAAGGGTGTGGTGTGGGCACCCAGCACCTGCTGGTGCCTGAGCCCAGCGGGAATGAAGGTGTGAGCCGGCCAGGCAGCCTGGCTCCCTCTCTGGTAACTCAAGTGCTCGCAATAAGACTTCTCCGAGTTGTCTATCAGCCTTAGATTAGAAGTGGAGGCGTTCCTCTGAGTGCTTTCCCATTAGCTTCTCAAGAGAAAAGCGAGTAAAATATGGCATTAGCTTTCAAAGTTAGTTGTGCAAGCCTGGTTTTGCCTGGGCCTCAAGTGCTGGATGTCCCAGCAGTGGTGGTGGGTCCCCCATCACGGGGGCCAGAGTCCCCTCCACAACCACGTTTTCTTAGGTGGTCGCTGTTTCCCCCTCCGATTTTGCTGTGAAGCCATCAAGAGTGTCTGCTCTGTGCTGCCAGCACCTCCTGACTGCTGTAGGTCAGTGTCTCACCACTGAGTTTCATGCGTTGGCAATAAGCATGCAGAGATGGTGTCCTACATGTGTGATGGTTTAACCCTGGCTGGAGGCCAGGTGCCCCCAAAGCCACTCTGTCACTGTCCATCCTCAGCTGGACAGGGGAGAGAAGATATCACGAAAGGCTTGTTGGTTGAGACAAGGACAGGGAGAGATCACTCAGCAATTACTGTCACAGGCAAATGAGATTCAGCATGGAATAAAATGCATCCAATTTATTACCACACTGCTCCTGCTCCAGTGTGGGGTCCTTCCCACGGGGCTTCAGTTCTTCATGAACTGAACCCACTACCATGGATGCAGACCTTCCAGCCCAGACTGCCCCAGCCTGGTCCCCCATGGAGTCACAGCATCGCCCAGCAAATCTGCGCCAGTGTGGACGCCTCTCTCCAAGGGCTGCAGGTCCAGCCAGAAGCTTGCTCCAGCATGAGCTTCCCACGCGATCACAACCTCCTTCATGTGTCTCCACCTGTTCCAGCGTGGGGTCCCCTCTGGGGTCATCCTCCATGGGCTGCAGGGGGATAACCTGCTTCACCATGGTCTTCTCCACAGGCTGCAGTGGAATCTTCTCCGGCACCTGGAGCACCTTCTCCCCCTCCTTCACTGACCTTGGTGTCTGCAAAGTTTCTCACATTTCCTCACCCCTCTCTCTGGCCGCAAAAAGCTGCTGCTTGGTTGGTTGGGGTTTTTTTCCCTTCTTAGATATGTTATCCCAGAGGCGCCACTACGGCCACTGATGGGCTTGGCCTTGGTCAGCAGCAGGTCCGGCCTTGAGCTGGCTGGTATTGGCTCTGTCAGACCCTGGGGAAGTTTCTAGCAGCTTCCTGCAGAAGCCCCTGCTGCAGTCCCACCACCCACTCCCTCCCCCCGGCCCCTGCCCCTGATACCAAAACCTTGCCACGCAAACCAAGCAACATGCAGTAGGGATGGTGCAAGCTGAGCTCTTTGCAGGTTCAGATCCTCTCAGTGACCTGCATGAAACAAGTCCTCTTTGCGGTGTAGGGGAGGTAATGGCCTTCAGGTTTCAGGGAATGTTAAAAAGACAGGTTGAGAGTTCAAGGAGAATGGCAAAAGGCTTGTGTCTGTTCAAAAGGGAGGCAAACGAAACAGGGATCTTTGCTGGGAGCTCCTGACCTGAGCACAGACCAGACTGACACTATTTCTGTCTGTATTTCAGCAAGCTGTACACACAGTGAAAGGTTTTGTGTCCTCTGTCACCTGGTCCAGTTATCCTGGAACGTAAATAATCCAGTTGGAAGGTTTTGGGTGGTGGGTGATGTGTTAGGCTCTGCTTGGCACATGGGAGGGGGTGTGTGTGGGACCCAGAAATACAGTCATGAGACAAGGGAGGCCAGATGCTAATAGAGAGTGAATAGTCACTGAGATATGTGGAGACATTTCTGACCACACTACTAATTCTTCCTGCGACAGAAGCATCAGCTCATTCATTTATTCACTTCCCTTTCAATGAGGAATCACAGAATCGTAGGAGTTGGAAGGGACCTCCAGAGATCATCAAGTCCATCCCCCCTGCCAGAGCAGGTTCCTTGCCCTCCTTGCTGCTCAGATGCAGGCAAAACGAAAGGCCTGTCTTTCAGTCTTTCTGTCCTTCTGTCAGTTTACACCCTTATCTTTCAGCACATGTGCTGCAGCACCCCACTGCAACAGGAGCCCCACAGCAGCAGTCTTCGCTCCAGCCAAGCAGATCTTCCTTCCTGGCGCAGGCATGGTCTGTGCTTTGGGGGAGGTTGGGTGGGTTACCCCCAAGCACCCTGCTGAAACAAGCCTCTGACCGGCCACAGCTCTCCAGGGTCCTGACGATGACAGTGCTGTTGGGATTTGCTGTCGGTGAGCAGGCAGCACTACTGGAAGAGGGCGAAGTTCCCTCTTGCCCATCCACGAAGCCCAGGCGGGTCCTTCCCGTGCAGAGCCTCAGCCCAGCCCCGCAGCAGCCCCGAGAGCCGGGCAGGCGAGCAGCAGGGTCAGCTGTTGCTCTCTGCTGGTAAAGCTCGGGAAGACCTAGCAACAGGGCAGCAGGATTCTTTCATGCTTGCTTCTGGTCCCCCAGAGCTGCCTTTTGGTGACTCTGCGCAAGTGGGTTGTTAATACCTGAAGGTGCCATCACAGAACCACAGAACTGTAGGGGCTGGAAGGGACCTCCAGAGATCATCAAGTCCAACCCCCCTGCCAAAGCAGGTTCCCTAGGACAGGTCGCCCAGGTCAGCATCCAGATGGGTCTTGAATATCTCCAAAGATGGAGACTCCACATCCCCCCTGGGCAGCCTGTCCCAGTGCTCTGTCACCCTCATGGTGAGAAAGTTCTGCATATTGGTGCAGAACTTCCTGTGCTCCAACTTGATGCATTGCCCCTTGTCCTGTCTCCACAGACCACTGAAAAGAGGCTGGATATTTCCCCCTGTGTCCCACACTTCAGATATTTATAAACATTGATCAGATCCCCTCTCAGTCTTCTTTTCTCAAGGCTGAACAGTCCCAGTTCATTCAGTCTTTTCTCATAGGGGAGATGCTCCAGGCCCTGAATAATTTTTGTAGCCCTCTGCTGGGCTCTCTCCAGGAGATCCCTGGTTTTTTTGTACCGGGGAGCCCAGAACTGGACACAATACTCCAGGTGGGGCCTGACCAGGGCAGAGAAAAGCACTCCCTAAGAGTGCTGAATGTTAGAAGAACATCCTGCGCACTGGGACTTTGTCAGCCACACACAGATGTGAGAGGGGACAGAAGCACAGGCAGCCTTGCCATCTCATGCTCTGGGAGGACAGAGATTTGTCCTGGCAGGACAGAGATTTGCCATCCACAGCATCAGGGGAGGGGACATATTCCCCAGGATCTGTATGTGCATGTAAGCAGACACAAGCACGTATATATGCACACATAAATACATATATCTACCTCATTTACATGAATTATGTTTTGTGTGTACCCAGATGGATGGTCCAGTTCTCCTCCCCTCCACAATATAGAGTTTTGCTTTCTGTGCAGATTCAGGGCTCAAGAGAAGCTTGCCAGAGAGAAGGTTTCCCCTTTGGCAGATTTCTAGGTAGGGGTAGAGAAGACTTGGGCTATTGCTTACCAGAAATTTTAAGAGGAAAACTTGCCTAATTGAGCCTGGCCCTTGTAGCTATTAACATTCAGTGGACAGGTTAGGAAAATCCGCCTGAAACATTTCTATGTGGACAGGCAGGACTCTGTGGCTTCCCACTGTGGTGTAGTGTTGGTGATGGTTGTGCCTTTTCCTGTGTTATCAAGGGAGGCTTCTGGGAAGGATGGAATTTGAAGGGCGGTCACTACCTAATGTTGCCTTCACAGAGTCCTGGTGTCCACGACTGCCAAAATAATCTCATCCTGCTCCTCTTCATCCCTCTCACTCCTTGGATACTGAGGAGAAACTTTATCTCCTCTAGAGTGTTGAATGTTAGAACAGCAGTTTCAGTGTTGTTACAAGGCTTACTGCCCCAACAAGCAGAACTAAGGAGAGATGAACAACACTCGCTGTACCCGAGGTAGTCCTCTTTGATCTTACTGCTTTAGAAGAGGAAGGGTGACCCTGAGATCACCTATGAACTCATACTACTCTCACCCAAAACTTGAGCTTTCAAATCCTTGCCCTGCTATATGTCTCCTTGTTGGCCCTGGTACCTGTCTGGCTTCTCTGCACTTCAGTGCTTACTTGCGTGTCTGATGGCTGCACCAGTGATTCCGAACCCCACGGGGCTCTGTGAAGGCAAACACATGAAAAATTAGCTGCTGTTGTGAGGTCTTCAGGCAGATGGTGTACTCTTGGGCATGGGGCTGTCTCATCCCCATGCTCCAGTCAAAGGCCATGTCTCCTTGCAGCGCTGGAGCAGAGATTTCTGGGGTTAGACACTGAGCAGCCGAGGGCATCCCGTGCACAGAGGCTCTCGCTCAGCTGAAACATCAAGGTTGGCCTCCTCTCTGCCTTGAGCAGCTGCCGTTAATGGAGAGCTGCAGAGGCGCCTGCGTCCTTGTGGGTGGCACAGCTCCAGCTGCACCCCATGTCCTGCTTCAGAGGGAGTGGGAGAAATGCAGAGAGGGCAGTGCAGAGCCTTGCTGAAAATCTGCCTCTTCTGCTAAGGAGTGTGTTGCTTTACTGTTAGATGTAAAATGGTTGGATCTTTTGGGAAAAGTGCCTTGCAAGCACAGGCTTAGCCCTAAGCTGCACTTTGTCCTCACTGTGTGCCCGAGGAATCCCGCTGTCTTCAAAGGTGTTATCTGGTGCAGGGAGGGATGATGCACCCAGGTAGCAGAGAGCTGATTCCTCCCTCAGACAGCCTTTCCCTTCCAGCACCTCCTTATGCAACCGTCAGCTCTGGGCTGAGTTACTATGGCAATAAGCACCTATCATGGGCTGTACTCTTACTGTCGCCAGGGTCGCGGGAGAGGAAAAATAGCACAGCAAGTTGCTTAACTTCTTCATTTCCCATACACCCATGCTAAGATTGGGGGAAAGGACTGGAAAGGACTGGGAGTTCCTCCATCTTCCATGCCCCACTAACCATGTCTCGCTCGCAGCGCAGACGCAGGGCCGGGCGCTCCTTCCCACAGCACGGGGATGTCCTCCGTGCAGCCTGCCTGGGTCCATCCCATGGGCTGATGTGCTCAAGGAGCAAGATGTGGCTGTGCCACAAGATTTCACAGCAGCAGGACGAGGGCTGTGCCGTGGGCTCAGGGAGCGCAGGGACACGGCGCTGTGCTGCAGGTGCCTGGAGGAGCTGGCTGCTACCCCATGTAGGACCTGGGCTCGCCCACCTGCCAGCATGCACCAGGGTGGCTCTTGTTGAGGGAGAAGGAGGGGGTATGGGTGCTGAGTGTATGTGGGAAAGCCAGGCTTGATCCGATCAGACTCACAGCCTGGCTGCTTATGCACAGGCTGAAAGGGAGGTGGTGGGTCCAGGCTGTGGTGGCTGCTATGTAAGCACTATTAAATCTGCCCTTTTTTCCAGGGCCTAGGAAACTTACAGAAAATCCTTCTGCTGGTGTAGATCCTCCATCTCATACGGCATGGGGTGTTAAATGGCACCTCATGCAGAAACTATGAGTGCATCGGAGGAGGACTCTGGGGTCCTGGCCTTGCAGACCTGAGCTCTGCTGTTCCATCCCCAGTGCTTCACCCCAGCTATTTTTATCCCTTGGGCTGCAGTTTTTCCTTACTATTCTTATCCTGTGTTACTGATTACTCCCGATTATGAAGGAATTTAAACTTGCTCAACACACGTTAATGATTCTGTGCCACACAGCATAAACCAGAGAAGGGCGCTGGCAGCTGAAGCTCGGGAGCAAAGTCTGCACAGGGCTCTGGCCTTCACTGGGTGCAGGAGAACAACGCACCCTGTTAGGACCGGGCAGCGGCAGGTTTTACGATAGAACATGTAAAAGCCTACGCCTGTTTTATTCTTCATTTTTACTCGGCTGAAGAGTCAATCAGGAAGAGTTTCTAAGTCACTGTCACAAATAGCCAGAAGAGGCAAATCCAACAAGCTGTCAGGACTCATTTTCCTGGAAAGCTGAGTACAAAACACTGTTCTTATTTACATTATTCATGCATATTTTTCTAGTTCTAAAAGAATCGCTAGGGCATATAATGTGCTATTGCCAATCAAATGAGCTAATTTCTCAGGAAATTGTTCTGCTTTGCCATAATCCACTAGTGGGTATTTTCTTGGATCTGTTGGAATTATTATTTACCCAATCTGCAAAAATTTAAGTTACGTTGGTGTGAATGAAAGAAGAGAATTGTGTGAATTAGCCACACACAGATATCAAGGTCACAGAACCATAGAATGACAGAAGGGTTTGGGTTGGAAGGGATCTCTAAACCCATCTAGTCCCAACCCTCTGCCATAGGCAGGGACACCCTCCACTAGACCAGGCTGCCCAAAGCCCTGTCCAACCTGGCCTTGGACACTGCCAGGGAGGGGGCAGCCACAGCTTCTCTGGGCAGCCTGTGCCAGGGCTTTGCCACCCTTGCAGGGAAGATTTTCTTCCTTATATCTAATTTAAATCTGCCCTCTTATAATTTTAAACCCATTACCCCTTGTCCTATGACTACATGCCTTTGTAAACAGCCCCTCACCATCTCTCCAGTAGCCCTTTCAGGTACTGGAAGGCTGCTATAAGGTCTCCCTGTAACCTTCTCTTCTCCAAGCTGAACAAGCCCAACTCTCTCAGCCTATCCTCACAGGAGAGGTGCTCCAGCCCTCTGATCATCTTAGTGGCATCTTCTGGACTTGTTCCAACAGGCCCGTGTCTTTCTTGTCCTGTGGACCCCACAGCTGGACACAGTACTCCAGGTGGGGCCTCACCGGAGCAGAGGGGCAGAATCCCCTCCCTTGACCTGCTGTTCAGGCAACCCAGGATGTGGTTAGGTTTCTGGGCTGCAAGCACGCATTGCCAGCTCATGTTGATCTTCTCATCCACCAATATCCTTAGGAGACAGAAGACATGAGTTTGAATGTGACCTTCACTGTGACTTCTGCTCCTCCCCCAGAAGGAGAGAAGAACAGCCCTTCCAAAATGAAGAGCCTTTCCTCTGCCTGCATCCCTGCATGAGACCCTCTGCCATCCAATGAAGCCCCTGCAAGGTCAGCCAGTGTGGCTGGAGCCACCCTGACCAACTCAATGCCATCCCCTTCATAGGAGCTTAGCTGCTGGGTGAGGGAGATGGAGGTACTCCCAGCTTAAGAGAAAGTACAATCCAATTTCAGCAAGCAGATGGATGGCAAGTGAGCCTGAAGAGAGGGCTGGAGACATTTAAGCAGCACCTGCAGCCAGCGGTGTAAAGCTACAAGCTGTCAGTCCTGCCTCAGACAAGCTATCATTTATCCTCCAGTACAACCACTTCTTGCTCTTTAATGTGTAGTTAAGAGGAAGAATTACTACAGTAGTAAGGACTGCATTTGCACTTAAATGAATTTTTAAACATCTTCTTGTTTAACATTCCTGATGGAATAGACATGTCTGCCTGTGGAAAAATTGAAAACCAATAAATAATACATCCTTTGAGTGCTTCACCTTGGGAAAGAGCACGTTTTTGAAACATCCGCCTGTTCATTAAAATAAAGTTTCTATTTGATGGAATGCAGATTATTTGGATTCAAGGACTAGCAGCAGAACTGATTGCATGATGGGTGTCTGAGTTAAAACAATAGCAGCAGAAGCCAGAGTGGTGCTGCTGGAGCAGCCTCTTCCTGATGGGAACACGCAGAGCCTTACCGCTTCAGTACGTACCCAAAATATTAGCATTAATATGGATGGTTATTGAACCTCTTCTAAACTCAGAAATTAATACTGGCTACAATGCTTCGGAGTTTCAGGCTGGTCTCCATGGGGATCATGGCCCGGGTAGTCCTGCAAAGGACTGGTACCAGCAGAAGGAAGTCTTGCTCTGTGGAGAATCACTGCACCAGGGCTGCTCACACACTCAGGGTCACCCTGCTCTCCCCACCAGCAACTCCGCTTCCCCCAGTCTCTGGAACAACCTCATGATCCACCCGTTGCTGCCTTGTTGGAGTTGCCGGGTCTAAACTGACAAGGCACTTCCAGCTGCTCTGGACCTGGAGTGGGGTGTGCTCCTCCAGTCAAGCCTGACACAAGGGTGGCAGGGCCCCTGAGCTATGAGACAATCGAAACTGCTACACACTGAAAAACCATTTATGATACGTGTTTTGGGAACCCTGCTGAGAGCAGTAGCACAGCAGAGCTGAGGCGCTACGTGTGAATCCCTGTCTTCTGCCATGTGCAGGGAGACGTGGAAGTTGCCAGAGGCTGTCCTCCAGGCTGCCAGCCATGGCTCAGCACAACAGGGGCAGAAATTAGAGGCAAAAATGGAGAAGGGGCCCTCTTGGGCCAATCTGGGAAGCTTCATTCTGTTCAGCATGATTGAGAAAACTGCCTGGTATCCATGGAGGGCAGAAAGCTGCATGGGGAGAGGAGGGGGAGAGTTGTGGGAGCAGCATGCAGGTAGCAGAGTTGCTGAGGTGGCTTCTTGGGTTCCATGGCAGGGATGTGCTGTGTGGAGGAGTCTGGGGTGCAGGCTGGGGTGATGTATCGTCTGTGTTTGCCTTGTGTTATGGGAGGGGGGAGGAAATGGAGAGTGTTGCTTCATTTCCAACTTCATAGCTAAAACATTAGCCCTTTATTAGGGCACAAACTACTAAGTTCATGCTACTCTTGCCCTGTGTTTTACGCGATCTGGGTGCTCTTTGCCAGCACCAATCTACTCCAGTAAAGCAGTGTTGTGGACGTCCCCTGCTGTAACAGGGAGCATGGCAATCTTCTGATGAACTTTGCTTCTTGCAAGGTTGTCAAGGTCAGTTCATGGACACAACATGAAAGCTTTTGGACAAAGGGGCTGGACTGGTGCCTGGCTAGCTGTGAAATGTGGTGTTTGTCCTTTGTGCTCCCTTTCTCTTTTTCACTGGGCCTGATGCAGTTTGAATGCTGCAGACCTGTTAGCTGCCTCAGCCCTGTGTGCAAGGACAGGCTGACCAGCTCCCCTGGAAAATTACGTACACGCAGCTACCAGCGTCCATGTTCAGAAGACAGGCAGAGCCACGGGAGCAATCCCAGGAGTGATTTAACAGTCGGGTGCTGCTGGCTGCCTTGTGTGCATCACGGTCACGCGTTTTCTCTGTGCATCCCTCGTCCTCGAGACAGGCCACGGTGACTATAGATGTGTGGCATTTCTGCCATACCTCTGTCACAGCAGAAGGCAATGCTGGAATAATGAGGCCTGTGCCGACTCACAGCACAGCCATAAATTCTAGGAATGCTTCCGAGGCAAGTTAAAACAAATTAGTAATTATCATGACTGACAGGTACTCTTCAGCCACCAATGAGGAGCTTGCTGGTGAATAGTAAAAATCTTTTAGCAGAGGAGTTACGGCTGCGGCTGTCAACATGGCTATAATTAGGCAGCGCTAAGTGAAATGGCTTCTTCTCAGATGCACTCCCTCAAGGATTCAAAGATCTGGACTGTCCTACAGAGGAAGGAGACTAAAAAGGGCTGCTCACCATTTGTCTGGTAGGGTCTGCGGAGGCCAGCCAAAATGGGACCTGAGCAGAGAGTGTACAGGCCTCGAGCAAGAGTGGGGTTAGTCTGCCTCTCCATCCAAACCGCCACACTTTGCATTCCCCTTCTGCCTTCTCTTCCAGGGCCTCCAAGCACCTCGCAAGTACCAGAGTTGCGCCTCTCAAAGACCCAGGAGTATTAATCACTTGAAAGATGAGTTAATAATCTCCGAGTTGTTGAGACGCGCTGAAGGACAAGCTGATAAATTTTCATTGCGCAGTAGGGAAGAGTTCCTCTGGCTGGGAGAACAGGTTGACAACAAGTTCAGAAGTCTCCAGGGAAGCAGATGAAGAGACAGAAGTTTTCTGTGTGAGCAGGAGCAGTCACTTATAAATATAAAACCTCCCATGGAAAAGTCAAGCGGTGTTAAGAGAGATCCATACCCCTCTACTTCAGGATTAATCTTTGCATAAAGACTAATTGTTGCTGCATAATTTCTCCAGTACCTAAACCAAGGAGGTCTTTCTTCAGCATCGTACCCTTGATTTTTACAGTTTAGAGAAAATAAATAGTTGTGCAACATTTCTGGACAGAAAACAGCTCTCCATTTACCATTGAGACCTCATGTGGTTTTCATGCTAGATATCGCAACCCTCATCTTGGTCTTTACATGTGACACCGCTTCTCACGGTGGATGTGTCTGAAAGGGGCCCATCCCTGAGGGTACACTGTACTGGCCTGAGATCAACAAGCCTGCAACTTCCCTGACAGAGTGACAGCAGTGACAACACAGTGATCATCAAGGACATTAAACTACCATTAAGTCAGCTCTGACTCCATCCTGGCTGCTGCAGACTATACTGCTTTTCCACAATAATAGAATCCAGCACTTTTCAGCCTTGCTTGGAGCTGTTGTCCTGGGAACAGAAAATTTCCACTCACTCCTCAAAATGCTGATCTGTTGACTCATGTTTCAGGTGAGCTGTTGTTAGATCTTGCTGGGTGTGTTGCCAGTTGCATCCTGTTTGTGCAGGAGTGAAGAGCTGAGTTGTTATCAGCTCCCTGTGTGCCCATTCTATCAGCAAATGGCCTTGGGTTAAGAAGCAGGAATTTGTAATTCCAGAGATGCCTTGAATCCCTGCTTCTAATCTCCATACAGGATTTGATCCATCAAGGCTAAGTTCGGGAACTTTCCAAGAGATGACAGATTTACATGGGTTGATGCTCCACACCAAGTTTCTTCCTGCAACTGGTGTGCCTGCAGTCAGGATTTAGGACTAGTTATTAATTCTGGGTAGCTCCAGACTTGTTGTCAAGTGGGGACTTGACAAGGATTACAGTTATCTATAAAACCAGACTGTTCCACTCCTGAGGAAGGCACTGAATTAACCTATGGGTAAGTAGAACAGAATCATAGAATTGTCTTGGTTTGAAGGGACCCTGTAGATCATCAAGTCCAACCATCACCCTAACCTGCCATCCACTACTAAACCATGTTCCTCAGCACCACACCTAACTGTCTTTTAATTATCTCCAGGAATTGAGACTGCAGCACATCCCTGGGCAGTCCGTTCCAATGCCTAACAAACCTCTCTGTGCAGAAGTTTTTCCTAATATCCAATCTAAACCTCCCCTGGCATAACTTGATGCCATTTCTTCTTGTCCTATCACTTATCACCGGGGAGAAAAGGTCAGCCCCCCACCTCTCCACAGCCTCCGTTCAGGTAGTTGGCCCATGGATCCAGCTGGTCCAGACCCCTCTGTAGGGCCTTCATAACCTTGAGCAGATTAACACTCACACCTGACTTAGTGTTGTCTGTGAACTTACTGAGGGTGCACTTGATCCCCTCTTCCAGGTCATTAATAAAAATATTAAAGAAAGCTGGTCCCAGCACAGAGCCCTGAGGAACACCGCTGGCCACTGGCTGACAGCTGGATTTAACTCCATTCACCACCACTCTCTGGGCCTAGCCATCCGGCCAGTTTTTTACCCAGGGAAGAGTGCACCCTCCAAGCCAAGAGCAGCCAGTTTCTCCAGGAGAATGCTGTGGGAAACAATGTCAAAAGCCTTTCTAAAATCCAGATAGACACCCATAGCTTTACCCTCATCCACTAACCGGGTCATCTTATCATAGAAGGAGAAATTGCAGAGCAATTGCAGAATTCAGATTTCCATACCTTTTTATGCCTTCCTTTCATGTTTCAAAGAGCTGCCACCCACCTGGGGTGGCAATATGTTGTCACTATCAGTACACCTGCATGGAGGGCAGCAGAAAAGCAGCTCCCTCCTGTGAGTCAACGTGCTCCCATCTGAAACATTCGGTATGATTAGCAAGGAGTCTTGTAAGTATGTCTTTTTCCTCCATCTGGCAGCTTGATCTATGTTCCCCTGTCACCATTTTTGATGGATTCATTTCACACTTAATGAAAGACTGTCTCACCGGTGTTTAAAAAGCAATGGCAAGGCAGTTGCTGGCACTCCGGAGCAGAGACCTTCAACCGCTGGCTCTGCTGGCTGTTTTCAGTCACCGCACTGTAGGAGGACCTCACCCAGCAGCGATCTTCATCCTTGTGTTTGCTACAGTGGAAACATTTTTGACAGCATAAATGAAAGGGTGTTCAGGGGTGACCACTACCAGAACAAAAGAGCAGGGCTGAGCACGCCTCAGTATTTTCATGTGCAAAGCTGGCATCGCCCACACACGCTTGGGAGAGAAAGAAGTGTAGAGGTGACGCCAACACTGTTAGGGACAACTACAGCCAAGGGAGGAGCAGAGGTTCGTATTCAAATGAGAAGTGGGAGTACAGCTCTGGGATGAGTCAGTAAGGAAGAACCCCCGCAGAGGAGTCTCACACCTCTTGGTGCCGTGCAGAACTGCTGCTGGTGCCTCTTTGCTCCTGTCCTACTTTCTAGGAAAGCTGTGAAAGTTCACCGCATTCTCACAATGCCCCCAACAGCAACTCCGAGCAACCTGCACTATCGCAGCTCTCATTAAGCCATCAGCCACACAAAGGGAAATCTAGAGCTGACAGGCAAGGCTTCTCAGCCGGCACTCCTCCTTGCGTGAGTAAGAGCTGAGCCTGGGCTGTGCGAGGTGGGGAAGGAGCATATCCCTGAGTTTCTGTGAAGCTCAAGAATGGAACAGGCAGAATGTTCTTTTCTATTTCTGTGCAGAAAATGATGGTGCAGAGAAGATGAAGAAGTATTCTGGAAACTCCACTTTGGGCCTCCATTACTGCTCAGAAGCCAGGCTCTGCCATCACGCCACCAGTACGTGCTCAGAGAAGTGCTGAGCAACAGCAAACCCATCAAGAAGAATGCCTGAGCCTTTCTATGGCCTTACGGCCCAGCGCTGTGTTACATCCTCTCTTCTTCATACAGTCAGACCCATATCTGCAATTGAAATAGCACTGTGGTGTCCTTTTAACATTATCCAGCCTGCAGATTTTCATCCTACAGATGGCAAGATATGCTTGCCCATGTCTCCATGGTCCTTAGGGAACAGGGTGATGGAAAAACAACAGTGAACTGAATGACTTGTTCTGCTGCATCCTGCCTAGTTCACCCTTCCTTTCAGAGCTACCTGGTCCTCAAATATGAACTTTTAGTTACAGAAAAGCAATACCCTATCAGAATTTCAGAAAAAAAACCCCAACATGGTATTTCCCCAGGTGTTTATGAAGCCAGTGATCAATGGGACAGATCCTAGCTGGAGGCCTATATCTAGTGGAGTCCCTCAGGTGTCAGTACTGGGACCTATACTATTCAATATACTTATTGATGAACTGGATGAGGGAATAGAGTGTGCAGCATCAGCAAGTTTGCTGATGACACAAACCTGGGAGGGGTAGCTGACACAACAGAAGGCTATGCTGCCATTCAGCAAGACTTAGACAGGGTGGAGAGCTGGCCAGGGAGAAGTTTAATGAGATTTAACGAAGGGCAAGTGTAGGGTCTTGCATCTGGGGAAGAACAACCCCAGGTACCAGGATAGGTTGGGCACTGACCTGTTGGAGAGTGGCGTAGGTGAGAGGGACCTGGGGGTCTTGGTGGGCAGCAGGATGACCATGAGCCAGCAATGTGCCCTCATGGCTCAGAAGGCCAATGGCACCTTGGGGTGTATTAGAAGGGGTGAGGTTAGTGGGTCAAGAGAGGTCCTTCTGCCCCTCTGCTCTGCCCTGGTGAGACTGTGTCTGGAATGTTGTGTCCAGTTCTGGGCCCCTCAGCTCAAGAAGGACATAGAACTCATTGAAAGAGCCCAGCACAGGGCCGCCAAGATGATGAAGGGAGTGGAACACCTTCCTTATAAGGAGATGCTGAGGGAGCTGGGCCTCTTTAGCCTGGAGGAGACTGAGGAGTGACCTTATTAATGTCTATAAATATGTAAAGGGTGAGAGTCAGGAGGATGGAGCCAGGCTCTTCTCAGTGATGGCCAGGGGTAGGACAAGGGGCAACGGGTGCCAGCTGGAGCATAGGAAGTTCTATGTGAATATAAGGAGGAACTTTTTCCCTGTGAGGGTGACAGAGCACTGGTCCTCCAGTCAATCAGAGACCCACTGGGCAGGGAAGGACCACTGGGCCGGGAACTGAAGGACGAAAGAGTCTTTACACCTACTCTGGAAGGTAAACTCACTCATTCGAAGCCAAAGTTAATCTGTAGTTTGGGAGCTGAAACAAAATGAACTTTAGTGAAAGAGAAGTCCCCAAACTGGATTTGCTGTATTTTTTGCCCACCTGATTTATGCTGAGGCAATCACTCTGCAAGGTGGGGAAGCCTGGTTGCTCTTCCAAAACCCCTTCTCCCAGCCCTGCCACACACTGAGTTGGTTTGGAACAGCCCCATCACACACACCATGATTTGGCCCCTGTGTGAGGGGTGGTGAGTACAATCTCGGGTATCGACCTAACGCCCTAGCTGACAGCAGGCAATCCCTCAGCAGATGCAGGTAGATTTCTGCTTAGGGAAGCCACATAACTCCATTGCTCTTGTCCCTGTGCATTTGGGTTTTGCTTCTATTCTACAGGACTGGGGGTAGCAATATACCTTCCTTAACAACAGATACTGATCATAGAATCATAGAATCATAGGAGTTGGAAGGGACCTCAAGAGATCATCGGGTCCAACCCCCCTGCCAAAGCAGCTCCCCAGCTCATATTGCACAGATCGGAGTCCAGATGGGTCTTGAGTATGAGATGGAGACTCCACCACCACCCTGGGCAGCCTGTCCCAGGGCTCCCTCACCCTCACTGTGAAAAAGTTCTTCCGCATGTTGGTGTGGAACTTCCTATGCTCCAACTTGCAGCCGTTGCCCCTTGTCCTGTCCCCACAGACCACTGAAAAGGAGCTGGCCATTTCCTCCTGCATCCCATGCTTAAGATATTTACAGACATTAATAAGGTCCCCCCTTAGTCTTCTTCTCTCCAGGCTGAACACTCAGGCCAGCTTATTCAGCCTCTCCTC
>VZTU01017741.1:0-10773 GCA_013400835.1 Zapornia atra
TTAGGCAATTAATTAGCAGGACATGAGTCATGAAAACCATGCCATAGTATCGAAGAACTACGTTAAAAAAAAAAATCAAGCTTACAAAAACGTTTAGCAGAAGTTATAAAATACAGAAACGAACCTTATACTTAAGTAGGGCGGAGGGTTTTTTCCTTTATTACCGATACTTTTGCTCTACAAGCTCAAAAATCTCCACCAAAGAGACATCTGAACAGCTCAGATGTGAACACATACCCATCAAAGTCTAGAAAAGTTAAACAAAAATGTAAGATGTATGATTAGATACAATCTTAGCTGGCCTATGTAAGGCAACTGGATAAGGAAGGTAACAGATCATGCTGATTTTGTAATTGCAGACCAGACAGCAACAGTGACATGAAATTATTAAAAAACCAAACTCACAGCAGAAAATGGGTGTTATCCTTCAACAAGCAGATGCTATAGCCTATAACCTCAAGCAACTCTGTGAGATCAAAATGTCATTCCACAAAGGGACTGCACAACTCTAATTATCACTTGTTATAAACTTGATATGCAATTTTTTAAGCAACACAGACATACTTTGCTAAGCTTAATTAGTCAGTCTGAAATTCAAAATAAGTTGCTTTAGATTCAGAAGAACAAGAAAAAGCGATGGAATGGCATAATAAGGCTAAAGACTACAATTGTTTAAGAGGAAGATGAGTAATTTGGAATTTTCCAAAATGGTACTGTCAGATAGAATCATCTGAAAAAAATAAAATCCTAACAGTACATCCTGTTAGTTGGGAAAACGGTCTCCCCAGAGAAACAACAGAAGTCCTGCCACCACTTTAACAATCACGAAGAAGAATGTTGTCACAAAGAAATCTGCACTGGAAAGCATGTATATCTTTTCCACCTCAAATTTCTGGAATTATTTTCTGTCACCAAAATACTGCCTTTCTTAATTCTGTCATAAGACAGAATCCATTCAATGAACGCTTCTATTTCTTAAAATATGATAAAGAACCTCATATTTTTATATGCTATTATCACAAGTCTATCTGAAATGCAACTTTCAAGTTAACTATGAAATATTTTTCGATTTATTTCCTGACAATCCCTCAGTATGTAAAGTTGTAACACACACAAAAAAAATTACTTTTAATATACACACTAAGCATTAAAAACCGTATTACATATATCTCACTGTTTAAATGAAAATATAACAGCATATTTTTACTATGCCTGCTTTCAGATTTATTAGAGCAAGAGGCCGAAAACAAATACCAGGTAAAGTTGCTTTTATAGCTCTGGTCATTAGTTTAGCCAAATGAAGTGTGACCTTCAGAGCACATTTTAAAAATTAAGACATCTGAAGATCCAAAACAACACAGAACCCAAACGCATTCCCCCTGTAACTGTACTGACTGATTTTTCCAGCACATTCAGAACTCAAGCAGATATAATCTGTATTTTCCATGTGGTTGGATGTGCTTATAAACAGTTATAGAACAGGGGGAAAAGATCAATTACGCCACTGATCCCTCCTATTACAGCCAGGATGCCAAATGAAGAAATCCAGGACAGAAAAGTTTCAATAATCCAATTGTAAAATGCCATCAGGCTGTTGTAAGCATCCTTTATTTCACTTATTATGACGTCACTGATAGTTAAGTTTTGTCAAGTTTCTCCAAAAAGTGTAATTAGGAACAGACAAGGAAGGGATACAGAGGGTTTTTTCTGCTTGCAAATTCAGGAGAAAACAAAGAATTCTTGCAAATGCTTTTTCCCCATTCTATGGCAGAGTAAGAAAAAAAAAAACGTTTAGAATTGCATTTCAAGAATGTTACATTTCCAGGCATGACTTACGGCTGTTACTTCACCTCAAACCCAGGACAGTTATTCTAAAGCTTTAAGCACTGCCTGAAAAAACCTCTTTTCTCTCTACTGCAACAATAGATAAAATGGCAAATTATACCAATGGATATAAACCCTCCACTCAAAACACAGCTCTCAAATTGCTTGAAGCCAAATCTACAGTCAGGACTGTGTTTCCCTTCAAAGACTGAACCTTTGCCATTATCTCAAATTTTAATAAAGTTTTTAAAGAGGAGTCTATACTAGGTGTAACTATCAAACATCTTCCTGTATGCTGCTTCAAAATCAAAAACATGCAACGCTCCACAGTCTGGAGACTAAAACAAAAATTTTAATTATCAGAAAACAAAAACTTTAAATTCAAGTTTAACATTGAATAAAATTTCTCCAGTGGAAAAAAAAAGAACTTAAGTTTCAAATACCACTATCCTGTTGAAATAGTACCAGAGATCCTGAGATCAAGCATCTGTCTCTCATCCTACACGAGCCATTGAATCTATGCTGAACACTCCTCATCCATCATACATCTTTTTTTTCTTCCCTTTTTCTCCATTTGGTCCACCACATTTTTCTCATCAGTTCTTTCTTTAGATTAAATATGCAGGCAAAACATGGACTAGAAGGAAGGAATGAATGCAACAGGTCATCAAAAACAGCATCAGGACACAAAGGAAGAAACTAAGCAGTGCCCTGTTCTATTCCGAGCAACACAGGCCAAGGGCACAGGCTTTGCTACGCATTGTACTGGTGATAGCTCTGCAAGGCTGACAAGTGCTATATTCATGGTAAAGGTCACCACAAATTAGACCAGGAAAGAAGTTGTAAAGCAGAAGGTACCATCCTGGCTGCAAGGGAAGTAACCTACTAATAATCATTAATAACCCTGAATAAACAAGGCAGGCTTAATATGGAAACTCCAAGTAATACAGGAATTCATGGTGCAGAAACAAGAGGATCCTGCCAATCTATCCCAGCTACTTTCATACTGAACAGAGGAAAGTGTGTTCAGGACTGAAAATTCTCTGAGGAAAACTATCACATATAATACTCAAAAGCTTTAAAAAAATACACAGTTACTTCTATTTAGAAAAAAAAAATAAAACCAACCACCCAGTTAAAAACTGTCAATTGCTAGCTTTAGTCCTTGTCTAGATGGAGGCAACTGGATCAAAGAATAACCTGAGGTTTATGGTCTTGAGGAGGACAAGAAACAACAGGATCAGTAGCATGGGAATTGAGCGCACAGAAATCTACCTTAGATCTTTGGAAATAAATTGCTTTTAACAGGAAGACACAGTTAACAGGCTATATAAGGAAGCTGTAGATTCACCACCACTAAAGGCTTCTAATGGCACACCAGATAGGCATCTGTCAGGAACAACAAAAGCAGATCTGAACTTTGGGATAAAGGATTGATTAGACTGTCCTTCCAGCCCTATCTTCTACCATTTCTCACAACTGCTGTAACTTCTACACCCAGTGAGGAAAAGGACAAGACACACAGGGAGGAAAAGGTAAGTAATAGCAATAGACATACTTCAAAAACACTCAAACTAAGACATTACAGAAGAGTAAGATTACTACAATGCTGTCACGTCACAAGAGGCTTTTTGGGTAGATTTAAGCTCAACAAGATCCCTCCACTTAAAAGCAGCTTCTATGTTGATCTACACAGAAAGCTTTCCTGTGTCAGAATTAGCAGCAATGATAAATTTACATGAAGAAAAATAGTTACTCCAATTCCCTATCAGTGGTTTAACTGAGCTGCTGAATCATCCACCTGAAAGCTCAAAAATAAACATTACCCTGTATGAGAAATGCTTTCAATATTGAAAAAACATTCTCCTTCTACATGTTTCAGTCAAAAAAAACCCCTATTTATCACTTACAATGTTGTACTAGTTTCTGTAAAGATACAGGCGTAAGTAGTCTGCCCACATAAACCAAGTTTTGTCTGTATGAACAATCAGTCCATTGCACTAACAGAAAAAATATTAAACAGGAATGAAAAAATGGACATACAGAGAAGACTGGGAAGTGTTAGTTAATCATTTGAATGAGTTAAAGAGGGGAAAAAAATGGAATAACAAGCTTTACCGCTTGAACCGTAACACCAGATGGCCAGGCAAAAAAATTTGACATTTCAATCCTGCTACATACCACCTCTACAGTAGGATGGGGAAACTTTATAGAAAGCAATTGCAGATGTCCATTTTAATTTGCCATTATTTACTTGTTGGGAAAGGATTCAATTTAAAAAGAAATAAAGATTATTTCAGCTATCTTGGTAGCACAGCTGGCGCTCCACATGAAAGTGTCAACAAAAGTTGCAATGCTAGCACATCACAGCAAGAGAGAATGGAGTGTCAAACACTAAATGCATTTTATTAAAATAAGCTAGTAAGTTGAAGCTTTGAAAGTAAGTTAATTGTAGCAGAAGTGCAACACATTACTGCATGGTCTTTCCAGAAAGGGGAAGGTAAGGCTCAGACTTAAAGCGCTTTTACATCGATATCCAAGGAATTTATCTCAATGATAAGACTGTTCTTCAGCTTGGTAAGACAACAAAGTCAGATCACTATTTAGATACTGAAACAAGGATTTTACACTTTACACCTTTTAGAATTGCAGAATATCCTAACTGGAAGAGACCCAAGAGGATCGAGTCCAATTCCTGACTCCACACAGAGCAACCTGAAAGTTGAACTGTGTAACTAAGAGCATCGTTCAAACTCTTCTTTAACACCAACAGGCTTGGGGACACCACCACTTTCTTGGGGATCTTGTGCCAGTGCTCTACGACCCTCCCAGTGAATAACTTTTTCCAAACCCAATACAAATTTCCCCCAAGGCAGCTTTAAGCCTGCCACTGGACATGGGAGAGAGCACCTCCCTCTTTGCTCTCCCTCGTTTTACTACTTTGGCCTATAAGCCTTAGTAACTTATTTAAAGAAAACTCAAACAAAGAAAAAAAAAATCAACTATCCTTTTTTATGAGTAGACAGTTCAAAAGGATTTGTTTGCAAAATCTTCTTTCCCTTCCCTCCACCACCATAAAGCACAAGTCTTACGGCAACAGTAACACCACCACAGAGATTAAAAAAAAAAAAACCAAACCCAAAAATAACCAAAATAAAACTCTACAGTTTGGTAAAAAGTTACCTCCTTTCCTAAATGATGTTCTAAAGGAACTATGAAGAGACTTTACTGTCTGGCCCAGCACTGGGTGTATGAGAACCTGACCTGAAACCCAGGGTAAGTCTGAAGCGCAGGAAGCTCTACAAGCACCGAGACCCGCAAGAGGCAAACATTTACACGACCCGGTTTTGCACGTTTCCCTGTTTCAATACGAAAGCTGCTTAAGACAGGCTGCCGCTAGTGACACCGAATTAAAACTGCTCCTTCCTCCACGTCTCTCTTACCCAGAGGACACCTCGAAGAAAGTACCAGCACCTACAGCAGCACACGCACAGCCCCGCTGCCATCACTTCGGTGCTACTTAGCAACTCCGGGCACTGCTTTTAAGTTGGCACCGCAAGCAAGGCGTTTAACTCCGTTCTCCAGCCGGCTCGCCGCAGGGCAGCGCTCCTCAAGCCCGGCTGGATGCCCAGGCGACCCAGGCCCGCCGCGGCGGCCAGCCGAGCACGAGACGGCGGCCCTTGTTTTTATTTGCTCAAAACGAGGGAGTTAAAGGCCCGCGGTAGCGGATGGCACCCCTTGGGCCAGGACATCGCGCCGGGAACAGCGCACTCGGCGCTGCGTGCGACCTGCCGCCGCGGGATGCGCGGCGCCGGCTCCCCTAGAAATGCCGCCGCCGGCAGCCGGCCATCTTCTGCGGGGCGGGGTGAGCGGCTGCCCGGCGCCCTCCACCCCACAGGCTCGCTCCCTTAGACCCAGGGAGGGAAAGGAGCCTGCGGGGCGGCAGGAGGACGGCCCGGGCGCTCGGCGGGGGACGCCGGGCGAAGAGCGCCAGAAGGAGGGGGGAGCGCCGCCGGCGCTGATGAGGAGGAGACAGCGCGGCAGGGCTGCCCCAAGCCCCTCGGCCGGGCGCGACGGCGAAAGAAGCGAACGTCTCTACCTCCTTCTTTTTCTGTCCTCCCCCGAGCTGGCCGCAGAGGAGGAGGAGCAGCAGCAGCAGGAGGAGACAGCTCCCGGCCGGCAGGTGCGGCAGCCGCCGCCGCGATGCCCTGGTACCCAGCGCCATGTTCCCCCGGCCGCTGGCCTCCGCCGGCGAGCACCTGCGGCACCGCTGCCCACCTCCTCCCTGTTGATTGGGCTCGGGCTCTGGCCAATCACACCGCCGCGGGGCGCGGCGGCTCTTGGGAGATGTAGTTCTTACCCCGCTCGTCGCGCTGCCTGCCTGCCGAGGCGCCTCGCTGCCGTGCCGGGGCTCACCTCGCCGCTGAGCACCTAGCAGGCGTCCACTCGCTCAGCCTTCCCTACCGGTGCTGCATGATGGAGACTTGATGGGACGTTGTGCCAAGGCTGCGGCCGCAGAAGTAGCGGGGTGCCGGCGGGGCGGTGGGTGTTTCAGCCCAACCCGGCGCAGGAGCGAGCAGCTTTACCAGCTGCTCCAAGTTCCCTGCCACAGCCACCCGAAGCGTAAAGTGCAACCGCGAGGCAAGAGTGCATGGAAAAAACCAGGAGAGAACTAAACACGCTTCTTTTCACGGCTCAAAGTTTTCACACATAGATTTCCCCGGTTGCACTGTTCACAGGGAAATCCTGCAATTGCAGAAAGTCATGTCCGTGTAATACAATTAATTAATTTGATTTTAATTTCCCAGTGAATTAACCATGCACGGATGCATTGTGTTTACAGTACAGTCCTCAGATCAGTGATTGCGCTCTGAGTTTTTACCATGACAGTACACAAGGCAGTGCACAGGCCAGGTAATGTTAAATTGATGAGTGTATACTTAATTTCTCCTTTTTAAATTTATTTCTTTTTTCTTAGAATTCCAAGCACTTGCCTTATGCTGCATTACTTACACCCATCTGTGTTGAAGGCTCGAAAGACAGAACTACTACAGAAAGACAGACCACTACACTAGTCTTAGGTGTGACTATTTCATTAACAAATGAAAAAAAATGACATGGTGGTTTAACCCTGGCTGGATGCCAGACACCCACCAAAGCTGCTCTATCACTCCCCTTTTCAACTGGACAAGGGAGAAAATACTGAGAGTCTTGGGAGCAGAGATAAGGACAGGGAGAGATCATTCTGCATTAGCATCATGGGCAAAACAGACTCAACACAGAATAAGAGGAAAAAAACCCCTCCAACTTACTACACTACACACCCAGTGACACCAGAGTTGGATACAGAGAAGTGCAACCAGACCTTACAGTATCTCCCCCACCACTCCCTTCTTAGACTTCACTCGCTTCTTCCCCCCCCCCCCAACTGTGGCATGAGGAGGGGCAGGGACTGGGGGAATGGGGGTTTCAGTCAGTGCCTCAGAAGTTGGTTTCCTTTTTAGTTGGGGGTGGCATTCCTCACACCCTTCCCCTGCTGCACCAAGAGGCCCCACCCATGGGAGACAGTCCTTCACAGAGCTCTTCAATGCGAGTCATTTCCCACAGGGCTTCAGCTCCTCACCAGCTGCCCTGGTGTGGGTCACTTCTATGGGGTGCAGTCATAAATCACAGAATGTCTCTCAAGACCAGACTGCTCCAGCCCAATCCTCCACGGAGTCACAAGCCTCCCCCCCACCTACCCCCCAGTAAACCTGCTCCAGCATGGATCTCTCACCTGCATGTCTATTACTCTCCACAGGCTGCAAGTGCTGGCAGAGGCTTGCTCCAACACGGGTCACAGCATTTTCTGCATGTCTCCACGTGCTCCAGTGTGAGGCCTCTCCACTGGCTGCAGGGAGACACCCACTCCACCATGGGTTTCTCCACAGGTTGCAGAAGCATTGTTCTCTCTGGCATCAGGGGCACCTCCTCCCCCCTGTACCCGGCCTTGGTATCTTACCAAGTTATTACTTGTAACTTACTGGTATCTTACCAGTTTCTTACATCTTCTCACTCCCTTCTCTGGTGGCAAAAAGTGACTGTTAGCATTTTTTTTCTCCTAAATGTGATTCCCAGAGGTGCTGTGACCATCACTGATGGGCTCAGCCTTGGTCAATGGTGACTCCAGCCTTGAGCTGGCTGGTATTTGCGCTGTGGGGCCTGCAGACAGCTTCTGGCTGCTTCTTGCAGAACCCATCCCTGCAGCCCCCTTCTCCACCAGAACCCAGCCACTCAAAACTACAACAGAGGAATATGAAAAAATCCCCAGTCAAGCAGCACAGGCTGTTATTTCCAGAATAATCTTTTACATGTCTCCCTGTGGAAAGATTTAAATCACAATGACATATCTGAGAACTTTAGTTATTTCTTCTCTAAGAAATCTAAGACATATGTGCATCATTTCTGCACAATCATGAGTCTTTTTATTACTCAGAATTGTTTAATCTGTTCCAGTAATAATTACAATAGAGTATTGAAATGCTATTTTACCTGGAGGTACTAAATATTTCCATTAAACATTAGTTTAGATTGTGTCATTTTCATGGAAGAATAAATTAATGTTTGACTAGTCAGAAGAATGTAACTTAAGGAGCACTTAATGTTGTTTAGTTTAACGTGGATAGTCAAAGTAATTTTTAATCTGTTAAATCGACAAAAATATCAGATGAAACTAAAAATATTTGTTTAGTCTCTTTACATTAACTATTAGAGTTAACTGCAAAAGCAACATTTCAGTTATAAATAATCTCTCAAGGTTATAAAGTTCTCAAGTTGGATAATTAATATGCATTCACCTAATCATACTCTTAAGTGAACACTGGTAGCACAACACATTTTAATTCTCCCTTTTCAATCTTTTCAATACTGATCACTTTCAGGCTTTGTGTCAATGTAAAAGCTCCAATTTTCTCTAGAGACTGTGCAATGAATGAAAAAGTAAAGGGCTCTCTAGACCCAGTTTGTGAGAGATAGCAAGACCACGAATGGCTAGGCAGTTGTGGTGGTTCAGCCTCAAACAGTGGCTGCGTACCACATGCAGCTTGCTCACTCCCAGACCAGAAAGAGCAAGAACCCCAGTGGGTTGGAATAAGGACAGTTTACTGACAAAAGCACAGCAAAAGGAAAACAGTAACATCCAATTACACTCACACCTGGTGATAACACAGAGTACCTCACCAACCCAATGATTACAGTGTGCTGCACAAAATGAAGACCAACCAGATGCCAAAGTCACACCTGAACTACCCTGGAGACACCCAGGAGTACCTCTCCCCAACCAGTCCCTTTTATGGGGGAGTGATGTCAGGTGGTATGGAAACAGCCCGGGCTAAATCAGCTCACCTGAGCTGGTTGTTTGGGGAGGTTAATCCTGCTTTGAACCAGGATAGTATCCTCCCCTTTTTCCACACCATCTACATCATGCCTAGATCTTTCATTTTCAGAGTATTTGAGAGGTTCATAACATAAATGATCTATTATTTAGACCATCTGCTATGGACTGATTTTATTATGTAACAACAATTTAGCAGCTGTCCTCAACCAGAATTAAATCCCCTTGGGGTACACACTGGACTTCCCCATCCTTTTGCATCACCCACCAAGTGCACACAGGTCCATGAGCAAAAGCAATCCCACAAATGAGTTTGCCTTTGTCTGAAGGAAGAACAACCCACACTGTCTTCCCCAACACATTTTTCATGTGTACTACAGGGACTTTATACCCCTCTACAGTCTGTAGGAGTTTTGGTTGGGCAGAACCAGATAGACCGGTAGATCCCCTGGAATTAACTAGCCATGTGGCTTCGGCTAAATGCATATCCCAGTTTTTTAGGGTTGAACCACCCTTTGCATTTAGTATAATTTTTAACAGCCCGTTGTACCTCTCAATTTTCCTGGAGTCTGGTGCATGGTAGGGTACATGATATACCAATTCTAGGTCATGTTCTTTGGTTCAGGTATCTATGAGATTGTTTTGGAACTGGGTTCTATCGTCTGACTCAATTCTTTTCAGAGTGCCATGTTGGTAGAGGACTTCTTTCTCAAGACCCAGGATGGTGTTCCGGGTGGAGGTGCCAACGAGCTCCATCGGGAAGGAGAATAAAAGGAGAAGAGGAGACATGTGAGAGGGGAGGAGACATGTAAGGGTGCTGGGGGCAAATCAGAAACCTCACTACATTTCCAGGTTCCCTAGGGCTGCTTCCTCCCCGCATTCTCAAAGTTAGCCCCTTTTCCAGCAGGTCTTGCCTTGGTCATCCTGACAGAGAGGCACTGCTCGGCTCTGTGCTAGGACCGGGTGTTCACTCAGGGCAGTTTGCGTGTGTGTTTTGTGTGCACTGCCATCTCTCCATTCCCAATTCCTTCCCAGGAAATCCTGCAGTTGACCCAGGCGGCAGTACAGAACGTTCTTGACAACTACCTGCCCATGCCTGACTGGGCTCTTGAAGCCATAGGTATGAAGACGGGAAGCCTCACCGCCTTCCTGCCCCCCATATACGTCCAGCACACCCCAAAGACGGACAAGCTCTAGTTTCAAACCCGATGGATGCACACATCCTAACACATCACTTCAACTGCTCACCTCTGTCCACCTTCTTGTCAGGTGCCGCCATTGGTATGGAGAGGACCTCCAAGAGCTATGGTGGGCCAGGCAAGAAGACCTGCTGGCTTCCTTCATTCACTGTCTCTTCTGCATTTACGCCAGAGGCATTCTTGCAGGTAACACAAAAAGGACACGGACCTGTTGGGAGTGTATCCAGAGGAGGGCCACAAAACTGATCAAAAGTCTGGAGCACCTCTCTCCTATGAAGACAGGCTGAGAGAGTGTGGCTTGTTCAGCCTGGAGGAGGCTCCAGGGGGATCTCACAGTGGCCTTCCAGTACNGGATCTCACAGTGGCCTTCCAGTACCT
>VZTU01017743.1:235-69432 GCA_013400835.1 Zapornia atra
CCTCTCCTCGCTCCCGAGTTGCCCGGTCAGTGGCCGTTGCCGGCCCTCGGCGCGGGGCCGGCAGCAGCTCGTTTCGGCGGGAGGAGGGCGCGGGCAGCACGCCCGTTTCTCTCCGCACGGCCCCGGAGCGGGGAGCCTGCCCGCTGCGCGGGAGGTGAGGGCTGGGGGCAGCCCGTGAGGATTCGCTGGCACCTGGTCCTCTCGCCTTCTGGCTGGCTGCCTGCCTGCCTCCCCGACCTCAGGCATCTCGCGGACCCGCCTCGCACGCCGCCCGTAGTGCGTGAGGGTGCTGCAGCTGCCTCCAGCACCGGGGCGCGCCCGCCGGGGTCGCCCCGCGCGAGCAGCGGGGTTCAGTGGAGGGGGGCTGACAGAGGTGGCTCAGAGGGGTGTCGGGGGTCATGCCCTGCATCGCAGCCCACCTCCGCGGGAGCTCTGCGGCTTTGGTGAGCGCGGTGATTGCCGAGGTCGCCAACCTGAGGGTGCGTTTTGATTGCCCCCTCTGCCTTGTGCTTCCCAGCAGCCTCCTCTTGCCCCCGCTTGTGCCGATCGGCTCTTTCCCTGTACCGCTCAGTCGTGTAGTAAGAAATGCAGAGAGCAGTCTACTGTTCCAGACCCGGGTCGTTTTGCGAGCAGCCCTTCATCCTGGCGTGCTCCAGTCCCGTGCCTGAGGCAGCTCTGGTGAGGCAGTTACGGTAAGCCATCTGGTAGCTTGAGCGAGCGAGAGGCTCAACTACTGGATCGCTGATGAGACCAGGAGTTTCTAAATTTCACATTTCAAGTCTATGAACTGGAGTTCCTGGACACGGCAACTCAAAAATCCATCTAGACGAGCTGGAAACTTCAACAGTCTGAATCAATGGTTTGTTGCTGACAAATTTTACATGTTTCCCCCATTTGACAGTGTTTTCCTTGCTGTGGGGCAGCTAGTGTAACTTCTGAGTTTGTTTTGCTTCCTGCTCCTTGCCCTGGCAGTCAGTTGTTTGATGGAGCTTCCACTGTTGGTGGGATGTCAGTACTTTTCCTTCTCTCCAGTGCTACTTTGATGTGTTCTTGTAAAGCTTGGAAGTGAATGACTGTCCAATTGTGTAGGGTTTCAGGGAGTGTTCTGCATCCCAGGAATAATCCTGGTGTGTCCTGTACACAAATGTCTCTTGCTGCCAGATGGGGTTTGGAACTTCTTTTGGGGCTTCAGTTGTTCCAAGGTGGGTTTTTTAACCTTCATAAAAGCCAATACAATGCGAACTTAAATTAAGAATGCTTTCCTAGCATCTTTATTTTGTTACAGAGGATGAAGACAAGTGAGGAATCTCATAGGCCTAATACTGGCTTAAACAAATTCTCATCTGTCCTTGGTTAGTGATTCAGAAGTGACAGAAACGACTAAATGGGTGCCTTATCTACACATACATTCTGAGCTGTGGCAGAAACATTGCCTACTCACCACTGTTACAGGAGGATATCCAAACGTATACTGATAACTCGTATCGCATGACACATTTGTTGTGCACATAGAAATACACCTGAATACACATGGCCCAGACAAGCTTTGTGCCTGAGTCATCTTCCAGTAGTGCTACCAAGACAAGCTATGTTGGACACTCCCCCTGATGAAAATCCTCAAGGCTTTGAAGAGTTTATTGGTCCAAGACTGAGCAGCCGTGTGACAGAATGCTTACCCATCACCTGGGGGACCATGTGCTCGTAGGAGTTGAAACCCTGCGCTGTCATACAGGAAAGGAGTTTCTCTTTTAACCGGGCACCACTGTCTGTGCAAAACAGCTGATGGGGAATTTCTCATCAGCTCAAGTCATGAGATAACTACTCCCTGTGGTAGTGAACTTGGATTTGTGCACTGATCATTGAACTTTATCAGTGTATTTTAAGTATAAGTATTTGTAAGCCTAGCCTTTTGCAAGTCGTTTCTAAAACTGCTGCAGCCGGGAGGTTGGTTTGTGCATTTGCTACAGTGCTCAGTGTGCTGCACTTGCACATGGCACCTTTTAGCCAGTAAAAGGTGCTAGGTATTAGGAAAAATGGCTGTAAAACTTCAGGTTTGAGAGATGTGAAGAAAGATGTATGTGTTAGGGCTTGCTCTGAACCCAGGTGCTGGCCAGTACCTTTGTAATGTCCAGTGGGGTTTATTCAGGGAGCAACAGCCGGAGCTAAAGGTAGCATGTGAGGGCTTTTAAACCTTCCCTGAATCTTTCTTTGTAGCTTATTTTAGTGGAAATAAACACGGGCAGGGATAGCATCTAGCTTCAGGGTGTGAGTTTGCCCATGGTTCTTGTGATGACAGTTGGTGTTGGGTTGCGGTGCTGGCTGGGGCTGGTGCATGGGCTGCCCGGGGAGCAGGCTAGGCTGCGGGCATGTGGGGGTCCTTGGGGACTCAGCCCTGGGGTGGGACTGCAGCTGGCCTTGGGCTATGTGAGATCAAAACCTGGGCTGGTGCTACAGTGGGGAAATCATCTAAGGTGAAGTAATCTGAAGAATTTTGTGATTTAACTGTTATTGTACCTGGGGTATGGTGTAATGGAAAAGAATCAAAGTACCCTGTAAGCAGGATTTTCAGGTTAAGAAGCTGTAAGGCAGTCCTGGTGACTGGGGAGAAACCCCCAAACCCTGCCCTGATTTTCCTTGTGTAATAGGAAGCTCACATAGCTGACATCTTTGTAGATGTGTTTGAAAAGAGATTAATTCAGGGCTTGGATACAGCATAATGGGAGATCAAGCCTTGCTGAGCTAGGGGAAGAAATCTGTCATTCCTAGCTTCAAAAGCAAGCATGATCTCCCAGGTAGACACTGGTACGTACCATTTGGTAAAACATCCCAGAGACGTGTCCCAGCTGCTTTCTTAAGCCAGAGGATGCATCTGTGCTAGGAGATGCTGTGCTGCTGACCAAATGTAGAATAGGAATGGTGTCATAAGCACGAGGAGCACCTGCTGCTGTTCCCAGCCCTCACTGTGGCTCAGGAGTTGCACCAGCAGCGCCCCAAGGAAACTCCTGCTTTCATCAGGCATGAGGGTGAGAGGCAGGTATCTGGGTTTCTGTGGGTGTGCTGTCCCTGGGTTCTTCACACAGGGCTCAGGGGCACCTCTGCACTCACCCAAAGTATCTTGGTAGATGATGGGGTTTTTTCCTTCTCTTATTCTTGCCTTTCAACCCAGAAGTATCCTGATTGCACCAGGATTTTGGGAGATGCCCAATAACCTGTCCCACTCTCCAGTGTTTCTGTTCTCATGCTCTTCCTACTGGTGTGGTGGTGGAAGGATTTTTTTGGGGTTATTTTAGATGGAGCTGACTTCACTTCTCATTTTACACCAACCACCGGACTCCTGTTGAGAGTGAAAGCTAGTGAAACAGGAGCACTTCTAGCTTAAACTTGCTGAGGCTGCTAAGCAGCAGCAGATGTTTTCAGTTTGGTGAGGCAGCGGTGCCTCAGTTGGTGGCCCTTCATTTCTTGAAGGTTCTTAGTGACGTAAAGGGTAGGAGATGTTTATTAAATGAAAACTTAGATTCCTCAGTTGCTCCCTGACATCCTTCCCTATGCCATATGGAGTGTTTCCAGTTTGAACCTACAAAGCAGAGCTTTGGTAAAGAGAATTAGGGAAGAGATTTGCCGGGGCTCAGGGCCAATATGTGCCAGTGTATGTGTTGTCATGTGCAAAAGACCTTGTGTTTTTAAAATAGTTACAGCCACCTGTTTACCAAGGAAAGTTCAAGTTTGCTGAGCCTGAGGATCTTCCTGAAGAAAAGCTGGGCACGTCATATAGAGCACTGTCATCTGTAGCTGTGCCCCTCTAGCCTGCCTTCTGGACTCAGTGTGAAAGACTGCAGGGTGCTCTGTCTCCTCTGAGTTTCTCTAATCTTGAAGCTTTCCATCCCCAGTCTGCTCAGCATGCTTGTTATCCAAACTTCCTGAGTTGAAGATTTAGAAATGTGGACGATCATGCTAAAATGTCACATGTAGCTGTCCACAGCTTGGCTTGTTTGCTTGTAACATGACTGTAATGACTGGAATAAGCTAAATATAGCTAGCTTGGATGTGGGAGTTCTCCAAAAGAGCTAGAAGGGAGGGCAATGAAAAGCAGCGTGAATAAAAGGAGCTGTGCTTTTCTGTAGATGAAAATCAGTACAAGTGAGCAGAGAAGAAATCTCAAAGATGGAACGTTTCTCTAGGCTTTTCTTTCATCAGTGGCACCAGTGTAGGCTGTGTGGCTGAAGGCTACTGGTTTGGTGCTGGCTGTTGCCTTTCTTTACGGATAGCTAGCCAAGCACCTGTCGTATGTATGTGAATCTGCTGTTTTCTCATGTTTACATGGCCAAAATAGCTAATTATTTTATAAAGAACAGGCAGTTCAGTGTGTGCCTGTAAAAGCCTTTGATAACCATTTCCAAGTACAGAAGTGACAGAAATGGAACCTTTGTAGTCATCCAGGTGCCACCATTGCTGGGAACAGGTGTCTTAACACGTAGGACTTGTGCTGTTCTTACAGGTTTTTCCCCACAGTAAATGAAAATTCATTGGTTTGTGTAGGTACTAATATATAGGGAGATGAGGGCAGCAAGTAAGATTATTGTAATACTTGCCTTTTTTTTTTTAAATGTGTTTAGTATCAAGAATCTTCCAGGATGAATTAGCACAGGCTTCACCTGTAACTGGAAGGGGATTGAGCTGAAATCAATCAGAGCTTTGAAAAATCAAACTTTACTGTTTCTTGGTGGTTGTTTTTTTCCCCTGGGACTCCCCAGACAAACCTTGTGGTAGGATGTTTTGATCTTTGGAGACTGCAGGGACTGCATTCAGAACCAGTGTGCTGCTTCGCTGTGTAAACTCACTTTGAACTGGGATGGGTAGCTGGGAACACCAGATACGATGCTTTTTATCAAGGGCATTGCTGTTAGAGGTGTGGTATGCATGTCTGTGTAGTGGCAGAGGATGCTGGCAGTGACTTTAGGACTGCTAAAAGCATTATTTATCTCACTTCCCTATGGAACATGAAAAAAATGAAAAATGTAAAGCTTTGTTCAGCTCAGCTTTTTAACGCATCTTGGGGAATTCTGAGTGTTAAAGGATCAGAACAGCTTTTGAAGAAATCTCTGTAAGTCACACTATTTAGAAATATGTAGGTTGAGCTTCATCTTCTGCTCTGGCAAGGTCATCTTGCTCACAACATCAGTCCTGTAATTTTGCCTCGCAGCCTGATGGCTTGTGGAGACAGTGGCACTGCCATGGACTGGGACCTTACTTGGCAAGGGGATCAAGGATTTCATCCCTATGTAGGTCATGCGTTTTCAACTTGGAGTGGTTATCTTGATCTTCATCTGGTGGAATGGCAGAAAACTGTCTGGGAAGCCCCAGAAGATGTAGGTATGGCAGGCGAGAGAGAGGTGGCTGCTTCACCTGGGGCAGGTGCTGGTGGGGCACCTCAAAGGGCTGCTGCTGGAGGAAGTTCTGAGGTACTGCAGGGGCAAGGTCTGGATACTGGTCTGACTGGGGAATGTTACTTTACTGTCCAGGGTGATTTTATGTGAAGACTTGATCCAGTCTGTGTATGCTTGTGCAGAATCTTGTGCTGGCAGAGCTGGAGCTGAGTGGCAGTCTAGGAGGTGTGGGAGTGGAGCTGGCTCTGGGGGCAGCCTGGGAGTGCGGGTGCTCTTGTGAAACCATTCCCAGGCACTTGTCCTGGTCAGGTGCTCTGCCAGCCTAGCCGAGGTGTTCCTGAGCTGGAGGTGCTTGGCTTTGGTCCACGTTTTCTGACCGAGTTTTACAGGGAGAGTGGATTTTCACTAGCTAGAGCCCAGAGGAAGTCAGTAGTGGGGCAGAGCATCTCCTGAAGGTGTCATTCCCAGTGGTGTCTTCACAGCTAGTAGAGTTACGGGGGATGAATTTGCAGCAAGCTCTTCCGTGTCTGAATCAGATTTAAATTCCTCTAGCTTGTGCCAGAAATTAATTGGAAGACATGGGAGGACTTGTCCAAAAAACTTGTAATGAAAGTACATAAAGAAGTGATGTGTGCTGGGTGGCCAAGGGTGGTCCTGTCACTGACCTGCTATGCTGCCTTTTCAGGCCAGGCTCTTATCTCGATTACTGGAGGAATCTATTAGTAAATGATTGATTCATACTCTGTGCTCCTGAAGGTGACTGCACGCTGCTGTGGCGAGCCTTGCCCTCTGCTCAGCATGCCGAGGAGCGTCACTGCCCCGCAGCACGTTCCTGCGTGTGTTACAGACTGCTGATCTCGCTGTCTGCCAGCACTGAAGTGACCTGGGCTTGACTTGATGCTTGGTTGTGTCGAATATGGGAGAAGCTTGGGTTTTTCCCAGAGTGGGGTGTGTGTGTGGGGGGGAGATCTCCCAGCCAGCTTGGGGAAACCTTGCTAGTGTGCTCCCAGGGCAGGGGCTGGCTGCCTGGACCTGGCTGCCTCACATGTCCCCCTGGCATGACAAGTGTTAGCTGGAGAAGTAATGAACCAAGTGGAGTGGCAGAAGTCAGGTGGAGGTATGTACGCTGGTGCTACGATGTACCTGTATGAGAACTATGTAGATTGACTGCTTGCTCAGAGAAATACTTCTTGCGCTGGCTGGTTGCCATTCATGAGACCTGTTTAGTAAGGTTACATGCTTTGCTTGTGGTAATGAAGAGTTAGCTTTAACTGCTCAAATAAAACGTGGAGTTCTTGTTCACAGAGCCTAAGGTTACTGCTCCCCCCTCCCTTTTAAGCTACGTGCATAGATAATTGGCTGAACAAACAACAGACAAAACTGCTCCCAGTAGAATAATAACTGCTTTTCACTGCCACTCATCCAGTCAAATGACATCTGGAAGACTCTCTGGATAGTCACAGGAGGTTTTGTGTGTAACGGGAAGAGGCAAAGAAGCCAAATCCTACAGCTGTCATTGTCCTCTGTTTTTTCATGCTTTTGGATGGGTTCTGCTGGCTTGGTTTGTTCTCTGTTTATGCTGGTACTCACGGCTTCCACCCCAGCCACAATGTTCTGCAGCCTAAGTACCCAACACATTTAAAAAGCAGATGAATTGCTTTCTCAATCTTATAGGGGTTCTGTGGGGATTAATTAGTTCTGACAAAGTGCTTTCTGGCTGGGATGCCGAGCTGATGTTTCAGGACTAATGGCATTGTTCAGTGAAACTATTTAGTTCTCCTCAAATGCTTAATCACTGTTTTAGAAGAATTTACTCTGTGGAGGAAAGCTTTATTGATTTAAAGCACGCAATAAACAGTATTGATTTGCAAGAGGCAGTCATTCATATCCAGTCTATGCAGAGTTGAGATGTTAGGGGGTCACATAACTATTTTGAACTAAAATGTAAGTGAAACTATTGCTTAAATGTCTATGAACAACTTGTGAATCTCTCCTATGTGACTTACAACTGCCTTAATGGCCTTGTACTCAGAAGCAGGGTGGTCCCCTGCTAAGGAGAGGGCTCTCAGCTATTTCATCCTTCACACCCTACCACAGGGAGGATGGCCTGCAGAGGAATGGCAGTGGATAGAATAATCTTGCTGAGCAGCATTGGAAAAGATAGGTAGCCTCAGAACTGCTCCACAGAGCTGTGCTGCGATGGCTTTGCTGATGCTGCAGCTGCTTGACAATGTGCTGGTGGCCCTGTTGCACAGGCTGTCCCCTTGGCCATGCAGCCTCCAGGCCATCCAGCACACCAGTCCTGTGGATGTCTTTGAGGGGCTCGAGCAGGCTGGCACCAAGGGCTGGCAGCAGCGATCTCTTGGAGCATGGCACCTAACCCCTGAGTGAATGGGGGAGTTGACTCACTGGCAGATTGAGCCTGGACACTTGAAGTTCTTGTAGATGAACGGTTTGAAAGATTGAGCATGAGGTAACGTGGATAAGGAGCTCAAAGACAAGGGGAATTTGGATGGGGATGGTAATGGAAAGTATTTGGCTGTCACATGTAATGCAGCTCTGCAAATTGTACAGTCTGTTTCCTTTGAAGTGTCACAGGTTGGTGGCCTGGCTTGAGTGGTGCTGATTCAGGCTACAGAGAAGCCTTTGGGAGGCGGAGATTGTCATGCTCCGTTGGTTGGATCAGCTTGGTCTGCAGCTGCTGTAGTACAGGGGAGAAGGTGTGGGTGGGAGCGGGGAGGGCGCAGCTCCTGTCCTGGGCTGGCAGGACACGGGCAGTGGGGTGAAGGGCTCCTCACTGCCTGCACTGTGGGAAAGCACCTGTGTGTTTTGTGGTGCTCTCAAGCTGAAGCCTCTGCTCACCCCGCTGCTGCTTCCCCTGAGGGAAAAGCTCAGCCTGTCTCCAGCCTGCTCTGGTGGGCCCTTGGGGGTTACTGGGATTTCCGAGGCAGCGTGTGTGCTGTGCTCCTGCACCGTGTGTCACTGATCTAGGAGATGCAACAGTGCTGCTGCAGCAAGGCACGCAGGGTAAGGTCCACACTCAATTAGTGATGCTGCTCCAGTTCACCAGCTGTTAGATTGCTGCAGTGTTCTTTAGACAGGCTTTCACTGTTCGAACCCAACCTTTGTTCAGAAGTGCCACTTCTGCTCCTCAGCACCTGGTTTGACTTTGGTACCATCTTCTTGCTTGTTTCGGTGGGAAGAGAGTGGCTCAGCTAGCCTGAGACCTTTTTCATTTGGAATGTCTCTGATGCCATGGCAGCTTCTGTGGTCTTTGTAGGATGTTCCAGGTGCCCCCCTTGACCAGTGGAGTGATGGTCATGATGTGGCTTCATTGCCAGCTCTTGCTCTGAATGAATTCCTGTAAAGTGGAGATAGAAACTTCTCAGGGAAGAACTTGGCTTGAAAAGGAAGCATTTTTAAGATAAAATGATAAGGCTTATCTACTGTATATAGCATTATATACATTATGTACTGTATATAGCATTGCAGATGAGCTTTTCATATTAGATTGTCTTTAAAAAAAATCCTTAACAATAATATAGTTTTTGTATTGCAGTTTGGCATGATTAAACTTGAACTTAAGTCAGCACTTGAAACAGGTTTTTTTGAGCATGTGATGCTGGGGTGTGTTTGATCAGTGGTGTGTTAACCCTGCAGAGGGTAAGGAGGTTAAACGCTTCTGTTCATCTGATCTCTCCCCAGTTGTCAGTTCACCCATTTGTTTAGAACTTTTTATTAAGTCCTTGAGGTTCCCGCTCCCTCCAGGTAGGCAGTCAGCCAGACTTGCAGTTTGTCTTTTCTTATGTCCCCACAATGTCACACCACAAGATCTAAGCAACTATCTGTTGCCTTGATGCGACAATGACTGTTTAATTCTTATGTGGACACAGACATAAAAGGCTTTAGGCTATTTAACAGCTAATTCTCAGAAAATAAGTTTTCCAGTATTCTAGCTACATGCAGATTTGTCTGGTGAAGACATCTCTTCACAGTCCTCAGCGAGCGTTATTCTGTCATCTTTTAATTCCTATACACAGGAAGGTGAAATGTCATGGCTGGTACCATGTCCCATGGGTTTCTGTGCACCAAGGTTTGCAAGATAGCTTAGACTTCCTACATTTCTGTTTGGTTTTTTTAATTTCAATGTAGCCGCTTCCAGACTTAAATCCAGTCTATCAAAGATCAATGTGATACCTCTTTCAGTTGAGATGGTCTATAATTCTGAATAAAGGTAGATACGTTATCAAATGTCATCTGTTAATTATTCATAGACTGTTGCATGGCATCGCTAGCTTCCCATGCAACTGGCTCACCAGCAATTTGATTTAGAAGATATCTGCCATCATGGTCTTTGCCTGATGGTAAGGGAAGCATAACCTGAATGTAGACACTTTCTTAATGCACATGTTGTTTGCTTGCCTAATCTCTTGTACTCCTTGGGCACTACTGCTCACTTCCTTTTTAAGATTTCTTTTTAGGAGAAGAATGGGTGGGTGGAAAGGGGGGGGGTATGGGGCTGAGGAACCTGGCGTGGTCATTTGCAGAAGGGTTGCAAGTTTGCAAGGACAAATTTGCAGCTGAACTGGTCCCACCAAGTCCTCCACTCAGGCTTGTTTTCACACATCCTTTGTAAATGCCACTCTTATCCCTAGAGCAAATGCTCTCTGTTGAATTTTCTCACCTTTATTCTCTATTTGTGCAGTAGTCTGTCGCTAATACCCCATAGCGCTTCCTGGTTTCTTTTCTGCTTCGCAGGGACAGGCTCCTGCAGTTTTGGATGGTTGCTCTGCCAAGTTGTGTTTCATCTTCAGTAGCTGAGATGGGCTGGTAGTCCTTTTCAGTGTGGTCACTGTGGGTTTTGAGTCAGGTGCCGTGGTGGTTCTTCCTTCCCACGGGAGAGAGATCCCATTTTCATTGGAGGCAAACATAACTTGCTGCCAGTGTTAAGGTGTGAACAGGCAGTGACTATTTGGGGGCAGGATGACTTGGTCTTGCATCAGATTGTGTCCCATCGTGTCTCCTAGCTGCTGCCAGATCCCTTGGGCTCTATGTTCCAGGGCAGCAGGGGAAAGATTGGGACTCCATGGCTGCTCTCCTCTTCTGAACAGAGTCAAGAGATAGCAGGTCCTTGAAAGAGGAAGGCAGTCAATGCGGTTAACTCCTCTGTGCCTGGGGTTTTGGTGTGTAGCAACAACGATGCGAACAGTCCAAGTGGTAATTCACACCTGTAATCAGCCTGCTTGGAAATCTGCTTGTGGCACTTGCTTCTCAGGGAGTGCCGCAAGTTGGTTATGTGTTCCTTTGCAATCAGATATATTACAGAATAGATTTGCAAATAAATAACCTAAATGAAATAACTTCAACAATGACCTTTGCAGGCATTAGTTTGAATGATTTCCCTGGAGTAGTTGGGCAGATGTGTGGCAGCAGCCTTCTGAAGTGCCTCTGACCAAATACACTGGTGAAGGCAGGCTGAAACGCTGCTTTGATCCAGCTGCCTGATGACCAGCCCCGATGAAAGGTGTAGGGAATCATGGACTTATGTCAGGGCGAATTAAGGATTTTACAGTATGAGTTTTTATTATTTATGCTGCTCCTGAGATGCTTACGGAGGGTTTATTCCCCTTAGCAGTGGAAGGCAAGCCGCTGACCTGTCACTTCATGCCTTTGTTCCCAGCTCTGATGTTCAGCGCACTCCTCTTTCCAGTGATGGGTGCTTCTGCCTTCTGAGCAGCTGTACAGCACTGCTGCTTAGCACTCCTATGGCCATGTGTACAGTGTCTCTAAAGCCTTTCCCAAAGTAGGCATTTTGCCTGATGGGAGAAGGAGGTTTTATTGAGCTTTTTTTTAAAAAAAAAAAAGACAAGAAATGCACTGGAGATAATAGATTCCAAAAATGCAAATTTGTTTAAGGAACTCTACAAAAGAGGGAGGGAGGAAGGAATTGGAGATTAAAACCTGTGTTTATATACATGTAGAAGCTGGAGGCAAAGCAATCCATTCATAAATATACAATAGGATTTATGTCGTGGTGAGAAGTGCTACATGCATATTCATGTGTAATTTGCAAATCCTTTAGCGATTAAACACTTTACTCCAAACTCTAGAACTAAATAACCTTCCTGTTGAAATGAGATGTCCAAAGGCTCTAATGCTTCTCTGCTGGAGGGGAAAGGCTGGGTGGTGTAATAGATCTGATAGTCTAATTTTCACTCTATTAAAAGGTTTTTGGTGTGCTTTGGGTATTATTTTATTAGGATAATCGGTAGGTCTTGAACAAAACACATGAACCAAAGACTCGCAAGAAATACTGTCGTGGTGAAAAGCAAATAGACTTGGAAACTTGTTAGGATGTTTTTCTCAGCTGATTTTAATGTCAAATACCTTTGTCTAAACTTTCATATCCTGTCTGTAAGGAAGAAGGCAGATGACCGATAGAGCTTGGAGTGCCAGTATCTGAAAGAAGTAGCCTTTCTACAAGCAAAGTGAATCATTAAGGAATGTAGCCCAAGTTCTTTGTGGAGCACTGAAAAATTAACATCAATGTACTGTTGCTGATGCTTTTGGTTTTCAGAGCTTTAAAGTGACAAAATATACACCTTCCAACGTCGTGGATGGGGAAAATTACTGCTGTAAAGTGATGATTTCCTGCAGCTTGGGCTGTTTGGGCAGGTGAGCGCTCTGTGACAGTGCGAAGTTTCTGGGTCTGGTGAGGTGATGGTTTGTTTTGCCCTTCAGCTACTGGACTAAAGGATGGGCAAAATGCAAATGGGACAGCAACTGACAAGCATCCTGATGGGAAAAAGAGTTCAGTGTATGCCTCTGATAGTAGCATGGTAAGATGAGGTTGGGCCTTGTCCTGCCTTTGTGCTACGTGCTCCCTGCCTGCCCTCTCCTTCCTCAGGGCCCTTTGGCACTGTAAGTATTAGGCATATGTCCTCTGCACACTCACCAGCTGGTTTGCTTGTGCCACAGTCTGGTGTTGGTTGTGATGGCAGGTGTTTCCTCAGTGCTCTGGGCACTTACTAAAGAACCACTTGGTTTTTTTATTAAAGATTTGTTCGGTCCTTAAGAACTGGACCTAAGCATGTTCTGTTACATCAACCTAAGTTTGCCCTTGGGGAAAGCTGTGGTTGGTTCTTGTAGCTGACTGTCAGTGTTGTTTACTACCCTTTCCCCTGACACTTGCAATGGCTTATTTTGCTTCTTTTTGTAGCTTCATGAGCTCTTTCTCCTTTGGGCATCAGGTTCGCCTTGAGGAGAATATAAAGTACATCCATGCTGGGTGGGAAAAGCCAGCAATGTTCTCCTGTTCTCTCCTTGCCACTGAGGTTAGTCTCCCTCTTTGAAAGTTATGTTGTCTGATTTAGCTTTCCTGTTTCTGTTCTGTAACAGCCTGCTTCTGGGATGCTTTGATTCAACTGAACAAGAAAACAGGGCAATGCACTCCATTCACCAAGGACTATACATGTATTTTTCTGGCTGGCACAGGTGTAACAAATTGGCCTTTTAGTCCTGTTTACTTGTTTTTCTCATTCAGTCACAGGTAGGTTCTGCCTCTTGGCGATCAGAGAAGAGCCCTGGATTCCCCCATGCTGTCTTGGGCTGTGATGAGGGAGGCATGTAGCAGAGGTGATGTCCCTTTAGTGCTTGGGGGCTCCACTGTACAAAGCTCTACTTCAGTTGATTTGAAAGAACGTTTCCAGGTAACTGTGGAAAGTTGTTGCTTTTACAATGAGCACTGAGAATTTGTTATCCTCTGCCATGTCAGAGCATCAGTGTGTCTGAGCTGGTGGCTAGTCACGTAAAGGGATGAAAATGCAGAGCTAGGTACTTGGAGGATATTGGTTTAGTTCTGTAGAAAGGACAAAATTGGGGTCAACAAACTCAGTCCTTAGACCGAATGCTGAGTAGGTGACTCTTTGACGGGCGAAGCATCCACTGTCTAAGGCCAAGGATTTTGGGTGCAGGCAGGGGAATGAATGGCTGATGTGTGAGGCATAATGTTTGACTGCTGTGAGGCTGTATGAGCTGGCTGTGTGGCATTACTTCGGGTTATATGTTAATGAGGAAAAATAGAATGGATTCATTACAAACCTGGCTTTTTAAATGAGCACTGCTCAGGTAGAGGCGGGATGATATGTGAATTTGGTTATTTTTTTAACCTGTTTTAGTATGGTCTCTGCTGGTGCAGTAAGTCAAAATGCCCATGGACTGTCTTTGGCAGCAGTGACCTGCTGGGCTGGAGTCTCCCTCCTGCAGACGTGGTTCCCCTGGCAGTCAGAGTGTGCTCCTGAGCTGCGGTGGGTGCAGTCGTGCCGCACTCGCCTGGCACTGCGGGTTCAGTGAGGCAGCCGTGTCACTTGGAGTTTCTTTCAAAACAGACAGCTTAAATATCAGATTGATGCTTTCTCAGTGCTGCGCTGGGGGCTGTAATTCCATCTGCTGCGACACTGTGAAGGTGACACCTAAGAAAACGTGTACTGCTTTCTGGGTGCCCTCCTGGTATCTTCTGCATGGAAAACTGAAGGCACCGCTTTACCTGCGTGTTGGCCTCGGTCAGCATGTTGCTGCTCAACAACAAACAAAACATTCAACTTTTTTCTCTGAAATGCTGTTAGAGGATTTCAATGTCACACTCGGTTCATCCCAAGCACTGCAGTTTCTGCAGTATCACTGTCCTTTGTCTTCTCTGCTCTGGAACAGAAAAAGCATCTGTTTATGCCATTGATTTGGCAGTTATTAGAAAGACATTGAACACTCCTTTCCATTAATAATGTCCTCTATTCAAAGACCTCTGGCAGTATGGTCTGTGTTTTTAATAGTTTCTGCTGTTTCATCACTGATGTTGGAACTTGATAAGTTGGTCCTCTGGATCACTCCATAGGTTAGCTTCAGGATACTAGGCAAGGGCATCAGGAGTATTTTGTTTCTCAGAAAACTATAGCTTGGCCTTTGCGGATAAGCTGAACTATGGATAATGATTATTTAACTGAACTGATAGGAGCAAGTTAATATACCTGTTGGGAATTCTGCACTGATGGTGTAGATCAGGTTTTGGGTAGAAATGAATGAAATGGATAATACAGTGAAACTAGATGCTGAAGGAATTACTGGCATGGGAGTTGCAGCTCATTCTGGTGCTGATGGTGAAGTAGTACTTGGCTATGCAGCAAATTTCAAACCTGTGAGCTCTTGCGGTGGCTTGCTTAACACCAGATGTACAGTGCTATAAGGCACGATGTCAGATCTATTAAACACAGCTTTGACTTAAAAGGAAGGGTGGGAATGAACGGCTGAGATATTTTAGGGAATTGCCTTGAGCAACAGTCATGGTTGTATTCTAACAGCTTCAGTAAGTTACAAACAAGCTACAGCTAAGGCTGTGCTCCTTGGGGTGTTGCAAGGGCTGTGCTCCTTGGTGTGTCCTGAGCTCTCTTCTAGGGGTGTAACCACAGAGGTTTGGTTCCTAACACTTCCCACCTTCCTGGCTGCTTGAGTTGTACCTGAAATATCTTGCTGCAAATACTGGTTTTCACTGAGTAAGACTTAAAATGGGGTTTTACTCAAGTGCAGCTTAATCCTTTGTCAGCTATAAAGGCCACAAAAAATGATGGTTGTGAAGAAAAAATGTTACTGAGAGATCTTGGAAGAAATTAGTATTTTACACTGTCTAGAAAAAAAAAGCTTTTTTTTTTTTTTTGGATGGGTGGAAGAAGAGAAAACATGAGTGAGGTAAGCTGGACAAGGATGCCTTTCTGATAAGGTCAGCTGTACAGAATTTGGACTGGGCCTAGAGAAGGCTGGCTCTCAAGGAATTGGTTTTTCAGAACCTTGTTCTCTGAATTTCAGGGAATGATACTGTTTAAGGTGACTGGGGATGAGAACAAGCTGAATGCATGGAGGGACAGCCTGCTCTGCAATTTCATCTGTGAGGAGGTGTTAGGTTGGAAATCCAGCGGTGGTGATTTAAATAGTCAGAGTCATTACCACCTTTATGTGTGAGCAGGTGGATGTACATGAGAGTTGAACATAGCAGCTGAGTTGCTGATTAACTTGGCTCTTAAGCATGGCTTTTTGGAAATACAATGCTGCCTTTCGCCCTCTTCCTCTTGGAAAGGCAGGGTGTGCTCTGGCTGATGTCCCTGGGCATTTTGTGCTGCACAGGTAAGTCTCAGGAGTCTCTTGTGCCTTAAAGCACCTGAAGATCCTGTGACTTACTTGCTGGGTTGGCCTACAAGGAGGGCTTATTTTGTGTGAAGAGTATAGGGCTATCTATGGAGGCATCTTTCCTGGTGCTGAGTAGATACCTTCTGAAAGTATAGCATAAGGTATATGATTCCTGAGGATAAGGCTTTCTATAGGATGGAGCCATGCTACGGGGATGAGGTAGGAGAAGTAGATAGAGCTCAACTGTAGATAGCATTGGATATGTGGAGATCTGCGAAGCTGAAGTTAAATCCTTAGCAGAAGCAGTTCATTTAGGAGTTAAGAAATGCTGGCAACGCCATGTAATCCATTAAAACCGTAGCTATTGCTCTCAGTTTTTACATAAGAAGCCCCCAGATGCTTTGTTGATGAGCACAGGGGCAGAGGCAGCCAGCTGAGTGCTGTGCACAGGTAGACAGATGTGTGCAGCTGGTGCTGTTGTGCCATGCCCGCTTGTCATTAGCCTCAGCAGCTGCTGCTGCCTGCAGCACGGTGTGGCACAGCACAGCTCCGGGAGTGTGTGAGGGAGCCCTGGTCCGAGCTGTGGCCCTGCGGCTGCAGGGGCCTGTCGTGGGCCGCTCTGCAGAGCACTTATGCCTGGGAACAAAACCCCCCGGGGCGCTAGGAGGCGAAGCCGCAGGAACTGAAGGGAAGAGACGGTGCCACGGGCAGCATTATCTGCCTGGCAAACACCTAGGGCAGGGATCTCCGTCTGGTGGGGGCTTGGCTGGGGTAGAGTGGCTGCTGCCATGGGAACGGAGGTCCCCACTGCCCCAGAGCCGGCGCCTTCTGCTGGGATGAAACCCGGGCAGCCGCACTATGGCAGGCATTGCTGCTGGCTCCGATGTCGAGCTCTTTGTCTTTGCAACCCATCACCTGCACGGATGCTTTCTCCTCACTGACATCACTCCTACAGTTTAGGAATATGGCTTAAACGCTGTGCTGTACTCTGCTTTCAGATTGTCAGAGTCGGAGGGGGGAGGGGAGGGAATAAGGATTTTAAACATCACTGGGGAAGCAACTGAGGGTCATGCACAGCCAGTCACTCTCGCAGGGCCCAGCTTTGTATTCAGATGCGCTGGCCGGCAAGCTGCAGACATTCCAGATACTTGTGTTCACTTTGGCTGTATCCAGGCACACACTCACAAAGAGCAAGATGCGTGCAGTGAAGTATAAATCCCGTCCTCTAATGGCTCAAAGCACTGTTGTGCGTGCATACATGCTTAACAGATTGTATAATTAGCTGGCTTTGTAAGCAGGCAGTGTGTGTGCTTCTTCAGTAGTTATCTGGAATTCTTATGTGGTGTGAGGGGTGTCTGCGGGTCCTTAAGCTGGTTGTATCCGTGCTCCACAACTGCTGGGTGGAGGAGAGGGGGCTGCATCCCGTGTGCCTTGAGGAGAGGGGCTTCCCAGGCCCAGCACTGTCACCTCTGCCTTTCCTCCAAGCCCTGGGCTGGCAGGCAGCTCTTCCCCTTGGCTGCCGATGCTGGGCTGGTTTGGCTGACTGCTCTGTGGGTGTGGGGACAGGGTGACAGGGCTGTCCCAAAGGCAGCCTCCATGCAGTGCCTCACTGGAGCCTGTAGCTTTAGCACACAGCATGAGTTACTACCATAGCCCTTCTCTTGGCCTGTGAGTTTGATTACAATTTGGCTCAGGCTGCAACCTGTTCTATATAAAATATTTAATTCAGAAATGCCACTCCTGGAGGTAACAACCTTCACCGCAGTTACCTGAACCCTGCAGCACAGGAACTGCTGGGCCAAAGCAGCTGCTGCTGTGGTGCTGTGCTGTCTTGCTCATGGGAGAGAGGTGTTGCTAACCCAGGGAGCTGGCCGCAAGCAAGGAGGAAGGCTGGGGTTTACTGCCACTAAGGAATGCAACAGGTTGTGCCAGTGTCCGGGAGATGCCGAGGGTGGAACATGCACCAGGGCCCAGGGCTGCGTGCTTGGGATTTCACTGGAGCTGGGGAGGAGCTGGGAGGGAAGTGAACATGACCTTGAAAATCCTTATTGAGATGAAAAGGTGCAGTCAGCGAGCACATTCCTGCGCTGGCGGTGCTGCCTGGCTGGGCTGACAGCGAGCACTGTGGCTGCACGGCACTCCCACAAACACTTCTGGCCTTGGCTTCAGGAGATCCCTTCCTGACAGCGGTGGCTGTCAGGGTGGCCGCTGGTCCCGCTGCTGGGCTGGTGTAATTTAAAGGTGTGCATAAATCTAAGAGACCCAATTCTAAAGCAGTCAGTTTCTGTGCACTTAATGTATAATGAATAAAGAGTCCGAAGGCAGTAGCAGGGCAGAGCCTGGCAGCTGGAAAAGATGGGCCATTTGAGAGGACCGGTTTTAATTATGATTCCATGGCAGATGAAGCTCATCTACAAGCTTGGTGCCCAGAAATCTGGTGAGCAGCCAGACAGCTCATCACAACCAAGGGGGGCTGCGGTTTTCCCCGGTGCTGCTTCTGTTCCTGACACTTCCCTGTCGCTGGCATGCTATCAACTGCCGAGTCCTGCTAACCCAACTGTAAATTCACTCTGCAGAAAAGCCTGGGTTGTACTGTGTTGTGTTACCGAGTGGAAGCAGGCTGTGGGAGGGCTTGGGCGGGGTGCTATGGCAGGAGCAGGGCTGCTGTGCTGGGGAGAAGAGCAAGGAAAGGGTGCCTAGGATGGAAAGTGGGAATGATGCTTTTTGTAGGAGAGACAAACCATTAGCCTGGCTCAGTTGCTGATGTCTTTGTGCTGTGGATATGACACAGTTCTCCCTCCCTCCCCTGCACTAGCACGTATCCCTGTACAGAAATATGCTGATTCAGGCTAAGAAACTGCATTGCCTAGAAACTGAACCTTTTGTAAAACGCTTTTTGGGTGCATTTCTTTCTGAAGCATATCCCAGGAAAGTGTCACAGTACAAATAAAGCAACCCTTGTGCAAAAAAAGAATCTGTGCTTACTACTATGGCCGTGAATGTGTGCTGAGAAATGGGAACTGCTGCATCCCAGAAGAAATCCAAGTACCATTACAGCTTGGCTGTGGCACTTTTCTTGCCGAGACTGTGTTTGAACTTCAGGAGTAGATACTTAAATTGGTTTTGTTTTTTTTTTTCTCTTGATAAGGACAAAATAAAAATCTGTCTTTCTCCATGGCTACATGGATGTCCTCTTGTGTGCTGTGTGGTTTTTGTTAGAGGAATTCAGGTATTGCTGGTGTCTTTCAGAGGATTAATTTCTGACTGCCTAGTTTAGACCGTTTGGGCAGAAATCAAATTCAGGTTCTTTTAAGTTTTAGGTCATCTGGATTGTGCTAAGAGCTTGTATGTGTGCTAATGATCTCAGGAAGTCTGTTTTTAACTACTGTGGAGCCGTGTGCCTTCTGCTTAAGGAGATGGAGCTTGACTTGCTCCTTCTGGCTGAAACCATTCATTTGTAAGTGAAGTCTCATCTCCCAGATGATTGAGACAAATGGACTTGCTGAGGAGCACAATGAGTAGTCTTACTATCACCTCTGCACTCATGGAGTGTGTGTTTGGACCTGTCAAATGGCGGGGCTGCCAGGACTACTAGGTTCACATGTGCTATATCTAGTTGGGTGTATAGCATATGCTATATCTATATCATGGTGCATGGCCACAGAACCAGTGGACTTGCTAGCCAGCTTCCTTGTGGGTCTGACCTTGATGCCATGACCCCAGCCATCATTTGCCATGATACTGCAATAGGGCAAATGTAGCGGTAGTTTAATTTTTTTTTCTTTGAGGTTGTGCTGCTTATAAGGCCAGGATGAAATGCAGCCTGTTCTGTTGTGATTCACCTCCTTCACCTCTTAACATGGAGCAGTTAGTAGGATGGCACTGAAGCTGGTGTCTCTGCTGCATATGAGCCAGAAGCTTGGATGATGTACAGAACTTCTAGAGACTTGAAGCTAAATGTTTTGGCAGGCTGTCATTATAATCCTTGAAAGCAATGAAACAACCACCAGGCATTCAGTGACAATGAAAATCGAGGGGAGATGATCATAAAATGCCGATCCGTCCACATCGTTCCAGCGTGGGGTTTGTGACCTGCATTTCTGGGGGGTGAAGTGGTTGCAGGACCCCTCGCCTGCTCTCAGCTTGACCTAGCAGGATGCTGGTGGCTTTCTCGCAGGAAACTGTGTTATGGGTGTTAGGTGGCCTTGGCTTTTCTCATTAGCTCTGCGATTTTCAGCGATGAATGGCCAGCACTGTTGAGGTGAAACTTTCCTGAATGATAGCATCAGCACCAGTAAGATTATACTGCCATCACCAAACCCAGAATTTAGTCTGCAGAGACTACTCTGATTTTATTTTAGAAAAGGTTGCAATCTTCTGCTCTTTCCTGGGAGAGGGAGTGCTGTAAATCTGGCCTTTTTTTGAAATGTGGAAGAAGGTTGCTATTTCCTCAAAGTTTGAAGGCGTTACTCGTGGAGTTGAGTCTCAGGAAGAGCAGGAGACTGACCATGGAGAAAGATCAGTTTGGTAGCAAGGAGAAGCCTCAGCCCACCGAAGCAAAATAGCATACTAAAACCATTGACAATTGATTTTTTTTCCTGTCTAGAATATTTCTCTTAGAAATATTTCTAAGGATGTTTTATTACTACCAAAGAGATTGAGAGTGGTTGACCTAACTTTGCTGTCAAGAGTTCCTCTTTCAGGGTCCAAATGAGTTTTGCACATCTGTTGTATGAGGAAGATGTCGAGATGGGAAAAGTAGGACTACAGCAGTATCAACAAGACACAATCTGGGGTGGTTTTAGTCACCTTCACTTGAGTATATTGGAAAGAAGAAGGCTGGTCCTTTGGAAGGCAGCTCTTTCCTCATACTAAAGTAAAATTGTAGCTAAATATTAATGGTAGGACTATGTAAGGTGTGTCTCTGACAGATACCTAGACCATGAAGTGTGAGCAGCGGTGACAAAATGCCACTGTACCGATGCTGAGTCTTTGGATAGTGGAAAGAAACGCTGTGCATTTTGAACTGAGGAAAAAGCTTTTGATACCTGGTGCCTTTATAGGGCGCTTAAATGATACTCTGCATTAAGCAGAGCCTTAGTTAACTGCCTCAAGCTAAAATAAGTAGTCTCCTCTCCGCAAGGCCTGTGTGGCAAAATGACTGTCAGTTACCCCATGGTACAAGGTGACACGCACATGGATGTGTTTGAAGATGCCACCTTGCTTTTTTTGGCAGCCAGTTATAATTTGCAATCTGGATAGCATTTCTTGTTTGTACTTTACTTCTGAGCCCGCTCTTACCTCCTCTTTGAACAAGTTACACGGATGGCATCCATGAGACTGTGCTCATAGAGATCCACAGATACTACTCTGAGTTGTGAACAGTCTTAGGAAATTAATTTTTCATAAGGAGTTTTCCCTTGAGTTCGGCTAATGACATGGTGCTTCTGGGATTTGTCTCAAATTTTTTCAGATTTTGAGTAAGACTAAACCGTTCCTCCTGGTCAGGGGATGAGGCAACTTTGTCATGAAATTTCTGCTGGGTTCCAGAGTTACTGTCCCCTTTCTCAGCCTCATACACCCACATGGAAGGCAATAGGAAAACCCATTTGTTTTACCTGTGGATGTGTAAATGCTGTGAAAAGAGGGAAGGGCCCCCCAGGAGCACGGTGTCCCTGGAGGGGTCTGTGGGTTGTGCTTTGGGCAGCTCTTTTGGTCACTCGTGCTCTGGCTGCGGAAACTCCCTGTGCATGGGGGTCTCCCTCACCACCCCAGACCTGGCAGCTGGGTGGGAATTGCAGGGCTGCTGAGCGCAGTATCCTGGCTTCAGGGAACCATGGTACTGATATGTTTGGCTTTGCCTGTGGCGAAATGCATGTTTGTCCTAACCCTGGAGAAGGCTTTCACCTTAGTGGCACTCCAGAGGCTTGGAAGTAGGCAGTAGTTCTCCCAGTCTGGTCTGAGCTGTGATCCCCAGGTCTCTGGGTTGTGCCTCTCAGTGGATGGGGGATCTCCCACTTCCTGGGCTGCGTGCTGGCTTTGCAGGTCTTCAGGCTGCTTGTGTCGCCGGGGCTGGCTGGGGGACTGCAGGTGGGCTTCAAGCTGTGCAAGAGTTGGGGAGGGGGAATGCAAGGAGCAAGGGGTGTTACCACTTGTATGTGAACACAAATTTAACCTGATGGTAAAATATATTGATAGCGGATGATTCCAAATAAATTATATTTGTAAATCAATTAACCTCACTTGGTGATGCAAATCTCATTTTTGCTGTCCTCAAATGAGCGAGCAGGCTTCAATGCAAACAGCTATTGACCCCCTTTGTGATGCTTGAGGTACCGAGCTGTTCTGTGCTTTGCACAGTTCTGTCTGTAAACACAGCTTGGAATAATTTTTTTGTGGCTTAAGTAGACAGTAAATCAAGGCTTTGGATGAACAAGGTACTAAACCTATTAGCTTCGTATTCTTATCTTATGGTTCTAACTCTTTGCATCTCCTAAAGCTTTACTCTCCTGAGGTTGTTCTAGATATCTGTTCTTGTTTTGACATTTCTGTTTATTTTTATGCAGTGTGACTTTTCAGGAACTGAGAAGGCATTGCATCAACACTGGTGGCAACAGTACTTGATAGTAGTGCTGATACTGTGAATTTCAGCAGCTTATGTGTATCTGTGAGCCAAATACCCTGTAACCTGGGCTTCCTCCTCTTTGGAAGGGAAGTGTGATGCCATGCCTTAATTTCCAAAGGCTGTCCTCAGTGTTGACCCGCCAGGCTGAGTCTGTTGAAATAGTTTTGGAAGGATGTGACATGGATTACAATTGGCAAGGCAATGCTTATGCTTAAGTACGTGTTCTGTATCTTCAATTCACAATTGCTTTGCAAGTAGAAGGATTTTTGTTCTGTGTTCTCCAGTGCTCCAAGACCATCTTGACTGGGCATCTCCTCTAATTATTAGAGGCAGCCAGAAATGTCCTGTTCATGTCCTCCTATGACTACAGTTAGGCCTCTCTGAGATTTGCTTGCCTTGGTAGCCTCCTGTGACTAGCTGGATACAGCTCCATGAGGACAGGATTTCCAGGTTGACAGGCTGCTCTCAGATCAGAGCAGTGAAGTAATGTTTCCAGAGCTGGTCTAGGTATTGCATAAAAGCGCAGTAGCTGCAGCTAGCCTGTCTGAGGGCAAAGAGACTGTGGTGAAGTCCTGCAGCTTGCCTAGACTGTGCCCTGCAAGTGGTGCAGAACAAGGAGCTTGCTAATGTCACTGCTTGAGATGGGGAATGTCAAATAGTGGTATAACTCAATGTTTGTAATGCAGAAATAGCGAGCAGGCGGTCCTGCTAAAGCTGCCGTATGGAGTTAGCAATCAGCCCAGTGCTGGTAGGAGGTGAACTGGGGAACAGCATACAAAGCATGTGTGTGAAACCAGCCTCCTGTGCTTCCCTTGCACCTTCAGAAGCAGATTTCCATACCAGCGATGCTTGCTGCCTGCATTGGTTGGAATAGGGAGCCTGCATGAGTTCAGTGATGCCATCCTAGAGGTGTCCATTTTCCTACTTCAAATGCCATGTGAATAAAGGGCACAGGAGCTGATAGTGCTGCAGGAGAGGAGGTATTTGCTGTTAAACTGCTCCTTTCACAGTGGAGAGAGAACCTGCTGGTAAGAAATATAGCAACATGCATTGCTTCTCAAAGTGTGAGGTTTTTTAACCACCATACCTGAAGTGAGAATTCAGTGCTTGATGAAGTCAGACTGTGAGGGGAACCCCAAACCCATTCTCTTTTACAGACAGCCAGATGTTCAGCCGAGTGCTCCCTGTCCTGCCACTGCCTGCCTTTGCACACTGCCATCCATGGGATAACGTGTTCTGAACGCCGAGGTACAGCAGTTGTTCAATACTTACCTCATTGCCCAAATCTCAAATATTTATCTTTTCTGACTGTAGCTATTGGTTCCCTGCTATAGAAGCTGTATTGGGGGGAGTCTGTCCTATACACCTCTTTATCTGGAGGCATCCTGCCAATGTAAACGGCTGCCACCCACACTAGGCAGCCTTTCAGAGAAGTAGGAGTGCAGGCTGTAAGAATGGAGACAAGCCTTCCAGTTCATAATCTCCCAAATATGTCAAGAAACTAGTCTGACTACTCTGGATGCTTGGTAGACAACTTACTCCTCACTGTGCAGTGGCCAGTCCCCTCGGAGAACAGCTGAACCTCTGAGTGGAAAGAGAGCTGACATGGTTTTAGTTGCTGTGTTCGGGCTGTGCAGGTGGCACGGCGGCTGCTTCTCATCTTAGAAGCAGCAAAGGCAAACTTAAACAGTTTTAAATAGGTACGGCTGAAGCATTTGAATTACTTGCATGGTTAAACTCCAAGTCTTGCATGCTTTCAGTTTAGTAGTGTTGCACTGTTCTCATAGAGTGGTACCTTACTCTTTTGTATCCTTTCTGCTTAATTGGTTCAGGAAAGCATGCTGGCAGGCAAGTTAATGTGAGAAGCCTCAGCTCCCATTTCCTGACTTTTTAACCTTGAACTATCCCAGGAATTTTGCGTTTGAGTGATTAAGTAGGTATGACTGACCTCCTGCCTCTCTCCCGCAGAACCAGTTTGTTAATCTCTGGGAATGATCTAAAATCTCTAAGTGGCTCTTGATAGTCTTCTCCTTGCAAATAATTTAGTAATGCTTTGCTTTTGGGGTAAATGATCTGTACGGAAAAGAAATGTATGGGCAAACAGGCTGTCACCATGGGCAGAGTAGAGCTTGCAGAGTAGAGCTTGTAGATGTCTACGTTTTCAAAAGTGTATAGAATGAGCAAGCAGCAGAGTTGAACTGGTATGTACTGGGTGTGCTCATTGTGGCTGGTGGGCTGGTAAGTTGGGTATTACACAGCTCCATGCTTCCATGAATCCATTTGCGTAATAGAAATGTTTTGCTATTCAAAGGGTGAACGTATTTGTGTTTGGAAGGCTTGATGTGCAGGCTGTTGCCTGTCTTTGTCTCCTGATTTGCTTTGGGCAACATGTGACTTAATTTCTCTAGAAAAAGAAGAATTTGGATGTTACCTGCTCGTGCAAAAGAAGTAAAAGGTCTAAATTGGTAAATTAGGCACAACTCAGGATCACCTTAATGAGGTGCAAGGGTTATTCTCACGTCCTGGCCAGAGAGCTGTAGAGGACATCACTGAGCTCTTGAGTGTCAATAAAACTGTTTAAAATTACAACAGCTTGGAAAATAAGTTCTGAGGGTAGATGTTGGGCTTGCTGATTATCCTGCAGGTAGCCCAGTGCATGGTGTGTCAGGGGCCAGGAGGAGATGCAAGATGAGATCTTTGGGAGGCTGAGACGATGGTCAATAACCATGGCAACAAAGGAAACCACTTCTGAAAATAAAACACCTCTGCAGTCCAAGTTGCTTGAGATGTTGCATTAGGTTTTTTTTTTTAGGGTGTTGCTGTTGGTGATGGTTGTATTGTAAATTAAGCAAATCTGGCTTACAGCAAGAACTTCACAAAAGCCTTTTTTCTCAGACGTGACCCCATTTTTACTGTAAGGGGCATCAGTCTGTTCCTAGTTATCCTTTATCAGAGCAGGACCAGGACCAGACTACAGTGCTGTACTCGCTCTGACGGTCACTGCCATGACATCTCTTTGGGGTGACTAGAAGTTTAGGGTGGCTGTGCCTTTGTGGGTATTGGAATAGTGTCAGGCTTCCAAAACTTAGAAATGAGAGATCAAATATTTTGATCTCTCATCAGGCTCCTTGGAGCGTAGTTAAGAAGATTCTCATATTTGTGATCACTTCTTAAAGTCTTTTCTGTGTTACCTGGGAAGCACTTCCCTGTTGATTGTTCTTACCTGCTCATGGTGTCCTGAATTACTGCTCCCTTTGTAAGCCCATGGCAGCTGCTGAGAGTTTGGGGCACTTGAGCTGTCGTTTGGCCCAGAGCTGCCTGTCGTGCCATGCTGAGAACATGGGATGAGCTGTTCTCATCACCTCTTTCCCAATTGCAGTTGGAGTGGGAATCCAAAGGAGTGTTTCATCTAGCCCAGGAGTGTGGTGATGGGGCGAGGAAGGCTTTGCCAGCAGATCGTAAAGGCAGGGCTGCCTCCCTGCCACACCTCCAGCCTCCAAAGGCAATTCTGCCTGCAGTCAGAGAAGATGCTCCCAGGGAAAATAGTTACTATAGTGACGGGTAACCCTGGTGTATTTGAGGTGGATCACCAAGTTGAGTAATAAATGTGTAGGAGGCTATTTTTAAAAGCTTTTGTGAGGAGGAGATTGCTGTAGTCCTAGAATTTGTCTGCAAAGTGATAGTTTTTCCGGTGCTGAAGTTTAAAAATAATCGTTGTCTGTCTTGAGGATGGGATGACCTCATTAAAAACAAAGCAGCTTGTAATGTCATCGTGTCGAGCCTCTTGGCAGTGATTCTTGCAGCAGCCTTACGAGTTACAGTAGGAGCTCTACCCGTCAGCAGGTTCCTCTGAACCCTCACCCAAGGGGATCTTGAGGATGGCAGCTGGAAGGGGATGTCCTCAGCCCGTTTTCTGTCCTGGTCTGTGGCACATCCCGGAGTTTTATTCCAGTGAGGAATGAAGTGTTGTGCACCTGTGAGTGTGGGAGGGATGGGGAGCAAGGATCAGAGCTGTTAAGCTGTGCTAGGTTTTGGTGGCTGATGTGAGGGTCCCGAGAGATCCAGTGCTATCTTTGTTCCCTGTGCAGGGAGCTGCTGCTATCGGGTGCTGCGAGCTGTAGGAAATCCCCTGCTCTGTAGTTTCCCCCATATTGAACAGGGAAGGATTTCGTGTAGGGGCATGTGACCTGCACTGAACTGATTTCAAACAGCAGGGCCTTGTTTTAAGGCGTTACTGTGTTATTGGGGAGGGGGGTGTTGAAGAACCCTGCAAACATAGGGATTAAGTGGGTTTACATCCAGCATAGAGGCTTGGCACTCCACTGTTGGTTTATAAATGCTTGACGTCTTGGTGACCCAAGCGAGCGGCTTGCTGCCTGCGTGTACGCGTACATACACGCATGTGCTTGTGGCCGTGAGCCTAACTAAAGAGCTGTGTGTGGGTTTGCTAGATTGCTGTCGGCCCCCAGCTGGCACTGAAATCCAGGAACTACAAAAATAATATTTCCTGGTTTAAGAAGTTGAGAATTGATTTCTGTTACCTTTGTAGCATTAACTCTGGACTTGTAAGCGGCGCAGTTCCCCCATCTCCGGCTCCCGTCAGGAACCTCTGTGATCTTACAGCCATGTTTAACAAACCTTCTGTCAATCAAAAACTTGTTATACAAGGATTATTTGCCTTCAGTTTCCTGTGTAATGAGGTTTTTGATTGACAACAGAGGAGTTAAAGACTATAGAAAGGCTTTCTGAATCTGAGATGAGTAAGTTTCCATTTAATAGTGTTTGCACATGATAACACTGGCTTCCAGTTTTATCTGCAAAAGAAGCTGAAGGTGATCAAAAACATGAAATATAGAAACCCTTCTCATTTAAAAGTGATGTGACTTATAAACTAGAGCTAGAAAACTAACTTTGTATTTCCTACCATGGGAGTGGGATTTGAACATCATTTGCTGTACAAATACTGGAGCTACTGGGGCCAAGCATTTCGCAAAGATGGAAGTATCTTGTTGCATTCATGGGTGGGCAGGCAGTGGCTTTCCCTTCATCCTTCCTCTGCCTGAAGGCCAAGTTACTCCTCGGGTTGGGAAGCTGGATGTTGCTGTGCTCTTTTAGCTCCGTTACCAGGATTAGTTTCTGGATGATCTTGATCTGCTGTGGTACCTGGTTTCCAGGTGTTGTAATGGGCAACTGTATTTGCTGAAGGAAATTCTAATTTCTTGATTGAAATCATATGAGAAAATAGCGTAGTGAAAACATTGAAAATACCATGGAACCTGCTAAATCTATGTTGATGTGTCCTTTTCAAACTATTAAATGATCCTGACAATGACCCTGATGAGAACTTAGCGATGGGGGAGGCCAGTCACAGGTGGGATGAATGTGAAGTATAGATGAATTGGTACAAGATGAACGTGTGGACTACAAGGCCAGAATTAGGCTGTCATTTGCAAGTAGCTTCTCTAGCACAGGTGGGTTTCATTGGTGTGGAGTTGCTACAAAGGTTAGCCTCCAGGTTAGAGCAGATGCATTTCAGGAGCAGTTGTGTTCTAACCAGTGCTCTAAAGGGTGTTGGAGCAAAGAGATCTTGGCTGAAAGATGGAGACAAGCTCATGTGTCTGAAATGGTCACCTCATTTAGCTAGTCCAGTTTGGGTTTAATAAATGTTATACTTGCAGACTCCTAAGCTTTCCCCCTTGATTACCTCTTGGTGACTGGAGATCAGAAGTCAAAGTCAGGATTTTCTGATTGTACCTGGAAGTTTCACTAAGGGAGGAGGGTAAGGAATGCATAAATCATGCTGTTGGTTCCCTCCCTTAGTTATAAGAACAGTGGGTGAAAGAGGTCCATCTTTTGGGAGTCTGCCTACAGAGAGGATCTGTTAATACGGTAACATGGTTTGACTGAGGTGATGAGATTATTTTTTTTTCTGAGGCTGTTAAGAACCTTTGTGAGTTGCCAAGGGTGTTTCAAAAGAAATAGTTCTGCAGATGTGCTCTATCTTTAACTTCCCAAATGCAGAAATAGCACAGTAACTGAATCATGGCTTGCTGCGAGAGAAAAAACCCTTTACCTTTTGCTGGTTTCATTTGTTATGCTACATAGTGAGTGTGCTTAGGGAGATGCTTGATTTTTTGGACCCCTTCTGGAAAATTGGGTTATTTCAGTCCTCATAACCCCCAAAATCATACTATAAAACAAGGGGAAGCGGGGGGGAATATCTGCTTTTTATGCTTTCTTCGTAGCATGGCTGCTCGACATGCTGCACATCTTTCATCTGTAATTGTAGCATTGCTGCTTTGATTTGTGCCAATTTCTTCCCACAGCAGTAAGGGATAGGAGTTTAGAAGAGTAAGTAATTTGGTTATGAAGCTGCAGTTATTTGGGGAAATAGCTATATGACATATGTTGCCTGTAATAAATGGAATTACTCTCTTAATTCTAAACCTAATTACTCTTCTGTTTGCTAGTTGAATGACAGATTTCTCCTTTAATGAATACTTACTCCTCTGTACAGATGGGATAGTCACAAGCTTGTGGTCAGCCAGGGAGGACAGACAAGTCTGTGATGGTGGTAGGTGCTCCTTCTGACATCTGCCAAAAATGAGTCTCAGAGGTGGAATTCGTACCTGTTTCTGAGCTCTAGTAACTGGCAAGTCTCCTGTTGGCTTGTACGATCGCTGTAGCATGCTAGTCCTCTTCTTCCCTTTTTCCAGAACTCCACTTGAAAGAACAGACTGGGTGTAGTTCATGCATTACACTTCGTATCAAAAATAGGAATGAGCATCCTTCAGTTGCTTGGTCCTGGCTTTCTGTTGTATCTGACAGCTCCTGAGCACATCTGGAGGAATTCAGCTGCTTCTAGCAAAATAGATCCATAGGGCTGAACAGGAGCTGGTGTGTAAGGTTAGGGACTCTGCAAGCCCAGAAAGAAATTACACCTCTTCTTACAAAGGTCTCTGTGGAAGTAGCAAAGCAGCAATTGTAAAGCCACTTCACAGCGATATCATGAGTATTACTGATGAAGTGGTGCACCAGAAAAGACCACTTGGCCTTTGTGTGGCCTTGAAGGCCTTTAAACATATTTATACAAACAAATGCTAACTTTTCCTCCTTTACCTTGTCCCAGATAGCATCTAGTAGGCATGGTATCTAAGCTTTATCATGGACTATAGGTGAATAGTTTTCATTGTTTTGGGTGTGGGTTTTTTTAATATTGGGCCACAGAAGAATCAAGTCTTAACCTATCAGGGCAACCAAATAATTACTGCTCCACTAGTCCTCAGCAGTTACACTGAAGTATCATCATACTGGTTTTCCTGATTTGTATGAAGCTGAGACCAGCCCTTAGACAGTTTTTAAAAACCAGCTTGATTCTTAAGTCACAAGAAAATAAGCAGAGACCGGTTCTTGTCACTGTCTTTTGCTTTTTACAAACGCATGGCCATCCTGAAAACACTGATGTTTTTCTGCACTTGTTTTGATGGCCTTGCAGAAGGCACCCTCAGGAGCACCCCATGTCCGAGCACTGGGAGAACAGCGAAGCCCTGCTGTGCCGCATCCTGGGCTGGGTGGGCAGCAGTGGTCTGTAGCACCACGCTGTGCCCAGGAGCTCCGTTCACGGCCATGCCCTGCAGCGTGGCACTGTGGAGATGATACGAGAGCCAGGGTAGGGCCTGTCCTGTCATCCCACTGCCCCTCTAAGGCGTGAGAGCAGTTTCTCCATAGGTCAGTGTAGGTCTTTCCCTCTTCTCTGCCTGTCCTGCCTCCACATGGACTGCTAACATTAAGGAAAAGCAGATGCTGTTTTTGGAGAGGTGAAAGTGCGAACCCCAGTGTTTAAGTTAAAATTGCCAACATGTTTGCAAGAGCACTCCATCTCTGTTATCTCCAGAGACTTGCTTATGTCTGACTCTGTTCTGCATTTTTACCCTTGGGCAACATTGCCTTGATTGACTCAGAGAAGCACCTACTGGGTGCTTGGGCTGAGGAAACAGCTTGATCCACAGGGAAAAACGTGAGATGAGGGATAGCAACCAAAGTATTGAGCTTCTACATCATTTTCAGGTCATCCCTGTTTTCTATACAAACATACTTTGGTACAGTCTAGATCAGTGTAAAATAAATCTTTTGGTGCAACTTCAGTGAGAAAGTTTCACAGTTTTATGTTGTAAAGCTCTAAGTTCTTGTTTGCTCTGCAGAGCTTTAAATTAAAATGCAGTTTTCTGAGAAAAATAGTGATTCAAGCAATGTTTCAGCTGGCAAAGGTGATGTTTTGAAAGTGAAATGCAACAGCAGGTAAGTAGAGATAATTAGTGGCTTATGTGGCTTGTACAGAAATGTTTCCACTTCATTCTTTCTGCGTACCAAACTTCCAGGTCATGTTTTGTGGGGGGAATGCGTTAGTCACTAAATGCTGACTTTTATCAGACTTTTTATAGCTGGAGACTTTCCTCAAGTTCCCCTTTATGCTGATGCCTGTAGGATGTTAATTTGGGGGTTTACTAGTTGGTTGCTCAGTGCCTTCAGATGATATATGCTCAAGTGTGCTCAAAACTTAATAAAACTCTTATCTAACTGCCAACCTTGCTGAATTACCTTTGGATGGGGAAGACTTCCTGCAAGCCTGTTTGGTCTCTTACAGTAGGTTGGAAACTGGGGCCCTAAACCACCTTCCCTTCTTGCAGCATGCTGCTTGTATGTGGCAGGGCTCAGTACAGCTCTATGGCTGCTTTTTGACACAGTATCCTGCTTTTGGCAGCTGGATATAGGAGACACCTGCAAGCTTAATTCCTCCTGGCTTGTGTCTTCCTACAGTGATATGTATGGTTAGTAGCCTTGTTGGTGCAAGCTGAACCTCAGCAAATAGGGAAATAGGTTTGGGGGCTAAAATCTGTGGTGTTGGCTGAGGAGTGGGTACTCTGAGCTTTGTTTTCAGCCAAACAAGCCTTCAGACCATTGCTGGATGTGGTCTCCAATAGAAAAACTCATCAGAGCAGTATTGTGGAAACACTTCCCTGTTTGGATGGAGTGGGTTACACGTTTTTGTGATACTGGGAAACGATTCCAGTTTGTCATTAATGAAACAGAACATATTGCAATGCAAATGAATGGAGTTGCATGATAAGTGGTCCCACAGTCCTCAGCACTTGCTATTGATTGTGTTGACTTAATTATTCATGCTATGCAAATTGCATTTCTCATCTTGTTCCTTGTCTACATATTTTTGATACAGGACTTGCCTGCAAACAGTCTTGTTCTTTCACTTGAGAGAGGAGGATTGTTTCTGGCAAAGTTCTTAATGTTCCTTTGTCAAGCGAGAACTGTCAGAGCCAGGAAGGCTCTGGAGCTCTGTCACAGTGAATTCATCTTGCTGTAACTTCAGATGAAGAAAGGGAAGAGCTTGTGGAGTATTGTTTGATAAGAACAAAAGATTTAAAGTCGTTTTCAACTTTCTTTGTTTTCTGCACTGAAGCCCTTGTGGCACTTGTTCTCTGGTCAGTTGTGGGAGTGTTCTTTTATTCATCTGTAATGTTATTTTTGCATTTCAGGTATACTAAACCACTAACATTTGCAGACTGCATTAGTGATGAATTGCCATTAGGATGGGAAGAAGCCTATGACCCTCAGGTTGGAGTTTATTACATAGACCACAACACCAGTAAGTGACTTGTTACTGTATTTTTGCAGAGTGTTTGTCTTGTGCCTGTGTTTAAAATACCCAACTACAAAATGGCTAACAGCATGTTTTAGGGTAAGTGAGGTCTGCAGCTCTTGAAATCAGATCCTGTCCTCCATCGTGTGGGTTTCTTCCCTCTCTAAAAGAAATTTGAGACCTTTCGGTCTTTAAGTCCGGGGTCCTGTTCAAGCCAATGCTGTGGACACACCTCTGTAAGCGCTGGCTCTGCTGAGGAGTTTGACTAGGTGGCAGTGATCTGGAGTTTGTTCTTAGCCTGGAATTTGTCCCTGTGGCAAGACCAGTGCAAAGGTCTTGTGTTGCTCCCCCTGGCAGAGATAAGCTGGCTGATTGCAGGAGCTCCCTTTGCTGCAGGAGGTTTCGGTGCCTTCGCTGCTGAGGGAACTCTCAGGTACCCCTGGGCTATCCTAAGACGGGTACAACTTGTAGAAGGGTTAAGCATGAGCTTGTCATGCTTTTACTCTGTATCCTCAAACTAAGCCACTGCTGACTGTCTCTGATTGCTGGGTAGACCAGCAGGGTTAAGCTTTATAAGCTCCTCAGAATTTTAAGAAAATAGAGAACTTGATGCATTGTTACAGATGTTGTTAGGAAGTGAGTGTGGTGTTGTGCTAGAATAAATCCCCTGAAAAAAGTAATAAACAAAATAAATCAGTGACTTTGATTCTCCTTACAGAACAGCTCCAACTGCAGTTCAGAAGTTCACAGCAGAACTGTGCCCAGGCTCTTCTGGGGGTGCTTGTAGCTCATGCAAAAAGCAAAACTTTTTTAAACTACAAAAATGCCTTCAAGTTGTGGGATTTTCTTTAATTCTGCTTCTAGGACTTCAGCTGAGAACTTCAACAACTTTCAGCAAGTTACAAGATTTTGTTTTCAATAAAAATGGAGGAGTCTGGTTTTCTCCTTGGCTGTCTTCACACCCTTCCCTTTTTTTCAGAAAAGCCATTTTCACCTAGACTGAGGCTGCTCCTTCCAGGTTTTGGCAACTTCTCTTGGGCATTAAAAATGCAAAATGAAAAAGATATGAAGGTGGCACATTTTTATTTAGAGCTCATGCCATCCGAATGTCACAGTATTTGCATATCTTTAAATGGTTTTATCCTGTTTCTCTTTCTGTGATGCAGGAGATGCTGATTTTTCCATTTACCAGAAAGCATAGTGGGGTAGAAAGGATAAGCAAGCCTGAAGGATGGCAAAAGGGATCTGCAGGGGAGAGGGCTGGACAGACTTTGCTTCAGAAGTGCTATATTGCAAGCCACAAAGTAGGGTCAGTCTCCTATAGGTCTGTAAGACCACGTCTTGTGCCCATGTTGCTATTTCACTTCCAGGAGAAAGCTCTCTGGAGGGTTAATGATGAGGCTGCTCTTAAAGACAGTCTGAACCTTTTCCACTCTTCCTTGGGTCTGAGTTATTCCTGTGCTGACTGCACTTGCACTCAGCTCTTCCTCCTTCTGTAGAAGCCTTGTTAAGATTTCTTTTTGCCACCTCCTGAATGATTTAATGCTTTCATGACTCTGCAACCAGGAAGAGGGAAGAACCTGGACACTCTTCGGCAGGGTGGGGGACACACAAAAATATTGCTGAGCTTCTCATCCCTCCTTGGGTGGCTGGGGATTGTTGTATCAGGTGCTGGGGTGTGGGAGCTGCCTGCCAGGGTGCTCCAGGCCATTGACTTACTCTGCAGGTATTTGACTGAACAAGGATGACTAGCTGTGGTCCTGAGATCACAGTTCTGGCACAGGAAAATAACCTTGATTTGAAGCCTGCTGTGGGACAGAGAAGCTGGCTAGACCTCCTGAGCAGCAACTGCAGCACAGAGGGGGAACAAACCAAACATCATCTCAGGTGTACACTTCAGTTGGCTCTGGGGTTAATGCAGAAAGATCCAGTTGCAGGTCCACTCAGATGCACCACAGGCTTCAAGGTTGTGCAGAGGAAGGCTTCAAACCATACTCACACCTCATAGCAGTTGGTCTTAAAAAGTCTCACTTCTGTGGGATGACAGAGGCTATAAGACTTGACCTAGAATTTCAATTAAGAGGTTGAAAAGAAACAAGACCATGACCCTGTTTCTCATGCCAACTCTAATCCAAACCGTGATCCAGCAAACCATCTCCGCTTACCTTCAGCTAATCAAGAGGCTCACTTTCACAGTTCATGCTGAATTATCCTTTGGAGAATATCCAGAACTTCCCTCTCCCAAGTCTCTTGCAGGAATGATCTGTCATCAGACGGTGTGAAAGGGATGGAGGCATGTTGGTTCTTGTTGCACACTTGAAGCATTTGAGACTAATTATCAGGAACAAGCCCAGGGACAGACCTAAATTAAATCTAAAGCCAGAAGCCATTACAGAAAGTGAGATGGAAAACACTTCTGACCTTCTCTGTGAGGCAAAATAAATACAGTTAAATAGAATAGAGTACCCAGAATATTCCTAATACACTATTAATGCATCACCCTGAGCGTCACTTTCTGGGAGAACTTTGGAATTTGATTTGCACAAAGAAATTATTTTCTCTCCAGATGCTGATGCAAGCACAGTAAGACTGCCCTCCTCAAACACAGCCAACCACATTTGTATATGACAAGCTCACCATAAAATTAAAAATTCACAAGGCAACAAATGATGTAATAGTCTGTATTTCTGTAGTCCAATTGTAGAATAGAAGGGTTTGGGTTGGAAGGGAGCTCAAAGATCACCTAGTTACAACCCCTGCCATGGGCAGGAACACCCTCCATGAGCCCAGGCTGCTAAAAGCCCATCCAACCTGGCCTTAAACACTTCCAAGGATGGAGTTTCCCCAGCCTCTCTGGGCACCCTGTGCCAGGGCCTTGCCACCCTCAGATTAAAGAATTTCTATCAGACTTTGAATGTATTTTGCATTTCTCAATAGCTGGGGCAGGTCAAGGGCCCGTCAGCCTGTATTTTCATAGATTGTTACTATATGTTTGCAAAATCAAAGCTGCAGTTAGGGGATCTGGTCAGTGCTGTGATGACTGAAATGGAGGAGATGAGTATTTAGAAAAACGGGATCAAAGCCCTTTCAATCCCCAAGTGTGTTGTCCAGCCTCTCTGTGAGCTGGCTGCCAGGCATTTGCTGCGTCAGGTGGCATGTGTGCTTGGGGCAGGGTCAGTGGCTCACCGCTGAAGCAAGGGGTGCAGGATTGTGGATTTCTGTAGTCATCCTCCTGGGTGCTGGTAATGGAGGCATTTCCCTGCAGCAGCTTCCACCACCCTTCTTGGGATTGTAGGGGGAATGGGCTGCTAGTTTAAGGGAACGCTGGAAATGGCCAAGCTTGGAGAAGCCATAGGTATGGGTAGACTTGGACCCAGTGTCCTGATTCGGACTTGAAGAGCAGTGGGCACTTTGCTGACGTGCTTGAAGCTGAAGGTCCTGAGTTGTGGTCGGTGGTGCTTGTTTGCGCAGCCTGTGGGGAGGCTGCGTGCCTGGGGGTGTGGGGCTGTCTCCATGGGTAACTCACAGCAGCCTGCGCCCTTCAGTGCACCTATGGAGTAAAGGAGTTGTTCCTCCTGCGTGCGGGTGGTGGGACTTGGGGCCAAAGCAGAGATGGGAGCCTGGGCTTTTCAGACTCTCAGAGCTGGTAGGCTATAGTGTCTTCCTGACCTCTGCTCCCTCAGAGAGCCTGCAGTGCTGTTTGGGCAGCACTGGCACCTGTGCTTGGCATGAGTGCTGCTTTTTCATCAGGGTATTTTGGAGCAGTTTTTCAGGTCAGGGCTTGACTTCAGTGAACACCAGCTGAAGCGCTGCTTGCACTAGCAGGGCCCAGAAAGGATTCTTCGTTGAAATGCTTCTACAAACTGTACTCTTACTATCCTAGAAGTATTTTTAGTCATCTTCTGCAGCTTCTCTTAAGTTTTTCTGTGGAAATTAATGCTATGTGTTCTTCTGGGTCTTGAGATACTATTAAAACAAGTTATTACTGGAGTATCCAGGTAATTTTCTCCTTGGCACGATCATGGACAGTTTGTGAAAATGGCTGTGTGTCCATCCCTGTGGTGTGATCCTTTAGTTCTAGTTGTGCTGCTAGGATTGTTCTCAAACAGTTCTCTTCCCTGCATCCTGTGCCATGCGGTGTTAGTCTTATCCCCGACTCGCTTAAGAGCTCCTCATACCTTCCACCGTGGCAGCTTTTACTAAATATTTAAAGAGGCTCTTAAGATATGCAGATTAGATTCCTACTGATAGTTTCAAGCAGCTCCTTTGTATTAATTATTCATTACGTGGTAACTAGGCATCCTTATTCAAGCATGGGGGTTTAGACAGTTTAGAGCACTTAGTCAACTGAATGTTGGAACCTGTTCCAAGCAGGAACGTATAATAGCCTTGAAAGAGAGATGAAAAATATTTTGGACACTTCTCCACAAAACCGAGACAAATACGGACAATAAATTTGCCTAATTAGTATTAGGACTAGCTGCATGTCTGTGACCTTGTGCCTCTTTAATGATTAGAGACCTGAAAAGCAACATGTTGGTGTGGTGGGGTAAGGAGGATGGGAGCGGTGTAGCTGCTCGTGGCTGCGTTGCCTATGTTACCAAAAAATATTTTCCTGAAACTCCGCCTCCTGTGTTCTGCAGTGATTTACTGCTGTGCCCGCTTTCAGCAAGGGGAATAGTTGCTCCCCTTCTGAGATGCTGTTGATGTACGGTGTCATTTGAGATGTTTGCATTAATACATTCCGGGGTTTTATGCCTCTTTCTTTTTATCTACCTGTGGAATCCAAGTGAGAAGGTTTTCCTTCCCCTTTTTAATAAAAGCCACTTGGCAGCCCAGGAGGATGGGCAGAGCTGTAATCACTTTCATGTTGTCAGATGCAGTATAATGCAGTCATGTGCCAACGATATTTTCTGAAAGTATTTTTATCAGTGAAATAGTAGAGGTATTTTATTAGCAAAGTTATAAAGCAGTTACAATAAAGATAAGTCTAACAGTCAGTGTCAGTATCTCAGAGCTTGTGTGTGCATATATTCATGGATGTTTTAAGAGGCAGGGCCAGGATGGCTTCAGCAGCAGGGCAGTTGGAGAGTTTACAACGATCTCATCGTGAATTGTTCTATACAGCGATTCAGTGTGGCAGAGCTCATTGGGGTTTGTTGTGGATCAGGGGTCACCTCCTAAGATATTTTAAAAAAAAACCAAAATCAGGAAAATGTCCTTATTCCACCTTTTTCTTTGGAGGTGGGGCAAAGGGCTCTTGTAAAACATTGCTGTAAGTGGTGGAGCTTCTCCAGACAGCAATACAAACCTGCTCTCCACTGATCTTGCCTCCTCCTTTTTTCTCTCTAAGAAACTACACAGATAGAAGACCCTCGTGTGCAATGGCGCCGGGAGCAGGAGCATATGCTGAAGGACTATCTTGTCCTGGCCCAGGAGGCAATTGCTGCGCAGAAGGAGATCTATCAAGTGAAACAGCAGAGGCTTGAACTGGCCCAGCAAGAGTATCGGGAGCTGCATGATGTTTGGGAGCACAAACTGGGCTCTCAGACCAGCTGTGAGTAGCTGTGAACTCTTATCGGTACCTTTCTCAGTCATAAGCCCCCAGGACAGTGGAGCTGGCCCTCTGATGGAGCACTGGTGGGTGCTGTTCTGTGTCATTCTCCATGCTGGCTCAGGTTGTCTCAAAAGCAAGAGCTGCCGGGCACCTGTTTGGCAAAGGTTAATTGTTAGGAAGCACTGTTGGGGTTGGCTAAGTCACTGGGGTTGGTGTGCAGATTTTCAGCTTGGGCTTCGACAAATGGGAAAATGTAGTGGTTGGCTCAACATGAAAAACTGAAGTTACACAGTGTCTTTCTCAATTCCCTTGTCTGAAGTATAGAAACAAGGCAGGGAGGCTCCTCTCAGATAGCATTCCCGGGCCTTTTTGGAGTTTAACATCCCAGGTGTTGAGTGACTGTCTCAGAGAGATGAGGGTCTCTGTTTTATGCCATGTAGATTGGTGGATTATCTCTCTGAGGAACATTCTGTGTACCATATGCTTCATGCACAGGAAACAGCAATACCTGTTACTTCAAGAGCCAGTGCAGAAATGTTTTCTAGAGGGCCAAATTTCCTCCTTACTGTTAGTTAGGAGCTGGAGGGGGATTTATTTCCTGCAAGTCTCCCAGAATTTTTTTTTAATTGGTAGTTTTGGAGACTTTTTATGTTCTTGCTAGCCACATCAATTGACTGCCCTCCCCCTGCTTCACTTGCTGAGTCTACATCTTACAGTGGTGAATTCCCCTGGCTAACCCTGTGCCTGATGTTAAAACGTATTTAAGTACTTCTGTCAGCTGATGGATTGTTTGCCTGGGGTCCCATCCATCACCTCTGAAATAGTTTTTGGTTGTTTCTCAGGAGCACTCTGGTGCACCAGAACAGTACGCTAAGAACACTGCGAACACGAATTATGTTGGTATGATGCAACCTGTCTTTAAAAACACAACCAAACAGAAAGAACTAGAAATGCTTTCCCATGTTTTATAGGGCATAAACTGATGGCTGCAAGGATCAAAATATCTCCCTTGCCTACAGCTACTTCTACCAGCATTGCACATTCGGGGAGCTTCTGTACCTTCTGAACCAGAAGGGTTTTAACTGCTGCTGAGAAGAGAATTCTGCTCTTAATGGGACATTGATTTAATCCGGTGTGACACACTGTATGATTGGTCATGTCCTCAAGGCTGTGAGAAGGCTTTCATCGCATTTTTCAGTTTCTTCTTATTCGTTGCTTTTCTTTGTTTCTAAACATTCAGTGGATTGTTTATTCAGTGAGAGCCTAAAAAAAGAAGAGTAAACCTTTGTGCAATGCCTGTGCCTTCTGTCCTGTTCAGTGCCTCTGGAGACGCAGGAACCACGTATTGAGTGGAGTGAGGGTGTTTGGGACTCTGAGTTAAGTGTGTTAACCTGGAATAAATCAAGACTTTGGAGATGCAGGATATGCTCTGGCCTCTTTAGGACACGTTTTTTGTGGAGTACTCAAGTGCATTAATGCCTTCCCCTGCCTTTGAGGGGTGCGAAGTGGAGAATGGGGAAAAGGCCTGTAGCAGTGTGTGGGGATCTGGGTGTGCAGGACTGATGGGAGGTCTTGATTTTTGGAGGGGCTGGTAGAAGAGTAGAAAGAAATGTTGATCTTCTGAACTGGATGTTTTATTTGTTCTAGTGCTCTCTGGCTCATCATCAAGTTCCAAGTATGACCCGGAGATCCTCAAAGCAGAGATTGCTACTACAAAATCCAGGGTGAGTAGTACAAATGGACTTTTGCTTGCCATGAGTAGTGCTCAGATGTTTCCAACCCTCATGGCTAATACTAAAGGAGATGCCCAAGCAGTAGAAAGAGGTAATGTTGCCATCCTTAATCTAGGAGATCATTTATCAGAATTCTCAAATGTTGCTGTCTTCAGCATTTAAAGCAGGGCTTTTTTTTTTACCCTTAGGCTTTAGACTTCCTTGGAAGCTGGCAGTACATGCTGCTGTACAGAGACACTGTGGGGTACTGAGCTGTGTGCTGACTCCTGGGAGTGCTGCAGCGCTGGAGAGCTGTGAGCTCTCTCCAGAGACTGGCAGCTGTTTTGTCCTGGGCTTAGTGCGGGTTGTTAGCAGCGGCAGTGTGCCCTGTCATGCAGAGCTCAGTTTGGGAAGAAGAAAGGACTAAAGTAAAGTAGGTCAGCTTGGCCTCTGTGGAGGAATATAAAACAGCAAGCTGTAGGGTCAGTGGATTTATAATATGTATTATCATCCTGCTGTGTTACTCATGCAGTGGGGCCTCTGAGTTTGGTATCTTGGAGGATGGCATCTATTGCTGCAGCCTAACTCCTGTCCTGGCATTTAATTATTTTTTTTTAATGACTATGAATATTACTGAGTAAAATCGACATGTGTTTCATTCCTTTCTCTGGAATTTTTCTCAGCTTTTCTGCTGATGAGGTTGGAACTTCCCTTGAGCCCCTTATGAAGTGATGGGATATCTGGGTATGGGATAAATCCCTCGCCAGTGTCCTGATGAGGATGCATTCAGGGCTGTCAGTTGCTGTTGAGATGAACTGACTACCTGGGAACTTTGTTTAGAACACCGTTTACACTGAGTAGGTTTGGACTTGAATGGGTAGTTCTGTACCTGAACATTCATACAAAGTACCATTCTGAAAATGTGACACCTTGCTACAGGTTAACAAACTCAAGAGAGAAGTAGCTCACATGAAGCAAGAGCTCCAGTACAAAGAGCATGGATTTCAAACGTTGAAGAAGTAAGTTTGTTCTCAAGATCTTATTTTCAGTGTAGAACGTCTCTGGCTTGTAATGCATCCCCCTCTACAATTATAAATAGCTGCCTAAATAACATAAGCTGAAACATGTTGCTGCTGCTATCTTTAGGCATGTTCAGCTGAAAGCAGTACACAGCCGTGGGGGTAGCTCTCTCAAATCGATGTCTCTGTGTGATTGACCACATCAGAGCTGACTTCATGGCTAAAGATTCTGAACCAGGATCCTGCCAGTTCTGTTTTATTCGGTGTGGCTCGATACGCATGACATGGTGCAGCTCATGGCCTTAATTATAGGAGCCATTGTTTTAGAGCACTGAGGAAAAATTGGGGGTGGAGTGGAAGGGGAGGAAAAGTTTCAGGTACTTACCTCTGTATGAATAGACATCTAGCGTGTTCTAAGTAATGCCTCTGGTTAGTACTTATTACGAACAGCAACTGCAGTAGAATTCCTTTGAGGGAAGGATGTGAGGCAGCCTGTAATGAGGTTGTGCAAGCAAATACCTCCACGCATGTGAGGTCTGCCTGGTTTTTGAAGTCATGACTGAATATAAGGAAATTCTTACAGATGGTTAAGTTGATGCTGTCTGGGTTAGAAAGTAACTAGCAGCAATCTGCCCACATGTACTGTTTTGGGGGAGTTCATGTGCATCTTTTTCCTCCCTAAGGCATCAGAGAGATGATGTGACTAAAGTCAGAGCTCGGAGGTGTAATGTACTTTGGAGTGGAGTATTTTAGGCAGGGATGAGTGTGGTTCTTTTTTCCTTCTGTTGTCTTCGTTATACTGTGAAGTTGTGTTTTTTTTTTCCTTACAAATTCATGACAAGATGCACGCATCTAGGATGATTAAATACCCTTAAGCTCATGGTATTCTTTAAAATTTCCATACAGAATTGACATGAAAATGTCTGATGCTCAAGGCGGCTACAAACTTGATGAAGCACAAGCCATCTTAAGTGAAATGAAAGCTCTGAGGAAGGCCATCACATCAGGAGAGAAGGAAAAACAAGACCTCATTCAGGTATTGGAAGAGGATGACTTTATAGTATTCTGTGTTGCCATTGCTACCAGATTGCGTTCTGAGAAGCAATACCACTGTATGTATTCAGATGTGTAATTGAGACTTTTGTTAACAAAATCAGTTCTCTGTAGTGGTTGGAATTGGAGCCTTTTTGTTCTTCAGATTGTGGAAACAAGTAGCATAAAATATAACTAGCAGTAGTAAGCACTTGCTTAGAGGAGAGCAGCACTTGTCGTGGTGTTTATTGGTCAAAAATGAACCGGTGTGACTGTGCTGCTGTAGATCAGAGCAGATCTGGAGAAGCCACGGACACGCTGTGGGCACTCAGTGTGCCATCTCCAGCAGAGAGCCTGTCTGTCTGAGCAGGACACTGTGCCAGTGCCTGGGGGCTGCCCCGTGCTGCGGGAGCTGCAGTCCAGCCATGCCTGGCCTTGTGTTTGCCAGCACTGAGCATAGTCACTAAACATGGGCACGTCTTCATCACATAGTATAGGCTAAAGTTAGGTAAATGTGGAGGCATTTTGAGCAGAAGGGAGCTCACTGCACAACTCTTTGTGGTTTTAGAGCTTAGCCAGGTTAAGAGAGAGCTTTGAGAATGACAGAGGATCCCAGTCAGACCTGTGGGCCAGCAGCATGTCCATGGAAAACTCCAGCCCTCTGCTACCCCGGCAGTACCTGGATGTCAGCTCCCAGACGGATGTTTCGGGAAATGTGAGTAATGCATGAGAAGCCAAGTGCACAGGGAGACATTCCCCTGAGCTCCCTGGGGCACTGCCTTAGGACACCTTCCCAAGCATGGGCAGTGTCGATGAAAGGAGACCTTCGCCTTCAGTGTGACCTTCATTTTTGTGTGCAGTGTTAATTGTATCTCAGATTGTATCCCTGCTGTCTGCCTGTCCTGTGTCCATTAGAAAAACCCTGCGTGGTACAGCACGGTTAAGCTACTAGACAAGAAGCGTTCCCCAGCTACGTATGGGCTAAGCTCTAATGAGGAGCCTACCCTTAGGAGCGCCTTTTTCTTTGTGTAAATGTTACAAGTGAGAATGATAGTATATGTGCAGATGTTTTGATGCCATCAGACATGGGTACTACTCAAAAACCTTCAGTCCCACTTCTGCAAGAAAGTGGCACTACCAGGTCAGTGCCAGCCTTGGGAAGGACTCAATTGGTGCTGTGGGTACATCCTGTGTCTCACAGGACATCGCAGAAGCCGCTTGTGAGCCTTTGCTTAAAGCTTTGCAGCTGCTTTCAGTCAGGGCCACTTGTGTGAGTAAAGAGCTGCAGATTTGGGCATGATGGGATGGCCCTTGTCTTTAAGGCTTTACAATCAAAGCAAGATGTCATCCAAACCGAAATGCAGCGCGGCGCTTAAGGACTGCGAACAGCATTTAAGGAGAAGGATTACAAAACTGTTGGTGTGTGCATGAAAATACAAGCCTGAGACAGGTGTGGTACATTTTTCTGATAAACTAGGCTAAAAGGAAACTGCATCTTGTGGGTTTGAAGTGCATTTGAATCAATCTTGAAAAAAATCGATTTCGTTTTCCCGTGCTGTGATTGGTATAACTAGTAAATGAGTTTTACTTACTATGCTGGCTCTTGTCACATCACCAACTCAATAGGGAATCTCAAAAGAGGAGTGATTACTAACTTGCTGATTTTATATTTTGTGTCTCAGTTTATTACCAGCAGCAATAACCAGTTGGCTGAGAAAGTGAGATTGCGCCTTCAGTATGAAGAAGCAAAGCGAAGGTAATGCTTTGTCCTATTGTACCTCATGGCTGTCACACGGCTTACTCTGATGATACATTTCACTAGAAAAGGTGCCACTCGGATTGAAACCCAGTGTTACTGCTAAATAAACATGGTAAATTTTAAATGAGTGAGGCAATAGGCTTTATGGGCCAGTGTTATCATTCAAGAAATAAGTAACCATCCTAGGAATTACTGAGGAGTGACTAACACAGGAAGAATTTGGTCTGGCCACACCTGTGGGGAAATAAGTGTTTGTGCTGCCTCTTGCCCGTGCTTCCCCATGCCTAATAAGGAGACCATACTGCAGGGCATCTCCATACCTTATTCAAAGTGAAATAAGCGTTTATGTGGCTGTAAGTCAGATAAGGAGAAATATGCACTGTGTTAACACCTTGCCTATCAAAATACAGTCAGTGACTACCATTTCAGAGCTCCTCTGCTTATCTGTATGAATATAAGCTTTCACCCTTGCCCCTTGGTCTCTGATGGATGAAGAATAGATCTAAAAAATTCGTATCTACTTAGCAGGCTAATTTAGGCAAAAGTTTTCTGGTCTTTACTTTTTTATTAGATAACAGCTAGTTCAACTGTTTAGAAAGTACCTGTATTTTTATGGATAAATAGTTAAACAAATAAACACAAGCAGTATTTAGACTTTGGCTGGGCTGGTCCTAGTTCAGTGATGTAATAGACAGTGGTGGTGATTTCCATTTTTAACTGCTCTAAAGGGACTTTGCGATGCCACAGAGGCAAACTCCAGGTGCATGGTACAATCCGTGCTTGCACTTCGTGTGGAGAAGGGTTTTTCTCCAGTCTCTGGTCAGAGACAAGAGCTTTAAGGCTGAACATGGCATGGTCAGTAGCCCATAGTTCTGTGACAGCTGTCACTGACTCCACGTGCCCAGCTGCTTTTGACAAGAGCTTACAGTTTTCTTGCTAGGTGGAGCAATTGTAGCAGAGCTGTCTATTTTGCCAATCCAAGAGAAGCATCTACCTCAACAATCAGATCTTTCCTTTCCATCTCTTTTTTGAACAACATTAATATTATTAACCCTCCTCCCAGATGCAGTAGTTAATTTTTCAGTTAAAACTGCTCTTTTAAGCTTTGCTCAAGATTGCTTAATTCAGGCTACTTGGCATCTTCAGATTAAAGTGGAGCACTCTTACTTTAGCCTGTATCTTTTCCAAGGAGGGGCAAGTGAGTAATGACAAGCTTGAGAAGATAATTAATACAAAACTTTATAAAGGCAGCACGCTAGTTTGTTTCAAGTCATGATGGAGGGCATACAACACTATCTTGCAGCTAAAGAAGGTTTGATAGCTCGTGTCTGTCTCAGATTGTATGTAGGTTTTCTGAGTTTACAAAACACTGTCATGAGGAAAGATGAGGCTGAATAGGCATGAATAATTGATGCTATCAGAGCACTGTGTTTTTGGCATTGTCTTTAGCAGGAGCTGCAGAAACAAACACCTTAGCTGGTTTTAAGATGGAACAATGCTGTGGATATTGTGACTCACAAGGAGCCTTCTGCTCTTGCGAAAATTCCTCCTTGTGATGTTACAAGTGTTTCCTGCCCATGCAGCACAACATTGAAATGTTCCAAAAACACAGTAGAAGAACAAGTACTTTGCCCATGCACAAATTATGGAGGGAGCCAAATGCTGGAAATATATCTCTCCTCCTAGCTCTGCATTATCTGGAAAGGTAAAATTTAAGACCTTGAAACCAAGATAAGCCCGTATTAATTAATTTAGAACTACTTAAAGGGCTGATGTTTTTGGAAGCATACTGTAGCGGGTACTGTTTATAGTGTTATGGACCAGACTAAAACCATGGATGTCAGAACTGTCAGGGTACAACCACTCCCATTCCCTTACCACTGAATCCTTTTCTTTTGCAACCCTTTGAGATGAGAGGCCTGGAGTGGGTAATGTTAAAGCTATGAAAAAGAACAAGGGAGACCGCAGGGACAAACCTTTAGCCTGATGAGTTTGGGAGCTGATAACGGGTGTCATGTCAAAAGAGATGTCAGTGCTACATCCAAACAAGGAGAGAGCCACTGCAGCATAAATGGGGTCAGAGAGGTAGCCAGATTGTGCTGTACAGTCAGACATAGAGTAGTAACTCAGCTGTGTAGCACTTGCCCTCTGCGCTGCTGTAGTTCCTTCAACAGCTACAATTTCAGCTTGGGTTTTGTGGGACAGATGGTAACTGGGCTTTTATTCCCGTGGCACATTCAGCAGCGTTGCAGCAGCAGTGGGTGTTTGGCCGGTTAGTTCTTAGACCACACATCCCACTTTGATTGGATCTCTTTTCCCCACCCTGAAGATGCACGTGTTCGGAAAGAGCTCCAAAGAGACTAAACATTTCCTGTGTTACACCTATATCAGAGATAAGTACCAGCTTTCCCCAGTAAATAAAGAGACTTGATAATGACAGCAAATAAATCATCAAACTATCTTTTCTGGATAAAAAGAAAACAGTGAAATAAAGCTTGAACTTCCTGTTCTGTATTCCATTCAGCCTTGCAACCTCGTGGCCACTCAGAAAGACGGTGTGACCTGAGCCCAGCATGGCTGATTTCTTTGGAGCGCAGACCCAGCGTGGCTTGGCAGCGGCGTGGGTCAGGCGCGGTCAGGGAATGCTGAAGGGCTGGAGCTTTCAGCCAAGTGCAGGCCAGTCTGCTAAGCATTTCTTTTGTAGTGATGCTGTTTTATTGGAAAAATAGAACATGTAAACCTCCTTTTAACTGGCATAGGGGAAAAGAATGAGTATTTACAAAGAGTAAAACTTGGGGTTAGTTTTACCAAGCTGTTAGACCCGGCATAGAGAACAAATGTATGCCAAAAGTGATCAGATTAATGCTAACCAATCCTCTTAAACTCATATCCCTTCAAAATGCACAGAGGAATTCTAGGATTATGAATGAATGCCTCTGTTAATTCTTCATTGGAGCACAGGGTTGCACTTAATCAGGCACTCAGAACCGAAACAGCTCCTAAGAAGACCTAAAAATAGTTGAGCTGAATATCTATCATTCAGTATGGAACTTTAATTAGACTGAGCAACCTGCTGTGGGAAATGGGTGCACAGAAAGTGAGGCTTCTCTTCTGAAAGGTGATCTCTAGTCATCCCTTGTGATGGAGGAGGCAGGTCAGGCTGTGTGAGCCTAATCCTTTCCAGGCTTTCTTGGGGCTCGAGTTCCCCTTGGCCTTTGGAGCTTGGAAGACAAAGCTTGCAGTCTTCAGGGCCATTCAGCAGTTGGGTAGCTGCTGCTGCCCAGATTTGCCTCTTATTACTTCACGCGCTTCGATCTTTGCTAGTTGGCATTCAATTTTCTCTGTGCCTCTGTGTGTGCTGGTTTGGGGAGGAGGTGTGTGCTTCTGTAGCATACACCAAGTTCTAGAAAGGGATGAACCCAGTTTAGTACCCACAACTATTTATTGTGCCTGATTTGAGTCCTATAATTCTGTCATCAGATCATAAAGCCCTTTTCCAGGGGAGATAAATATTGGACTTTCATTTTACAAGTGCGGCATTTCACTTGCATTTCTTATGCCTTTACTAAACCTGAGGGAGAGATTAACCTCAGTTAAGCACATGTATTATTTTTGCAAATATCTTGCTTTATATTGCAAGATACTTGACCCTGTTTACCTGCAAAGCTATTGTAATTTCTCCTTCCAGCCCATTCTCCCTCCCTGTTACCTGCTTTACACTCAATCGTTGCGGTTATGCCTGTCCCAGAAATACAAGTCCTTGCTAAGTCTTAATCGACTTGAGCTGTACTGTTGTTTCTCACCAAACAACCGAGGTCATCCTGTCAGGTCATGAAGAGCTGTAGGTCAACGAGTCTGAAGGAGACAGCTTCCTTTGGGAAGCCTGACGTTAACGCCCTTGCTCCTTTGTCCTGGCCTGCTGCTGGTTTTTTTGCTTCCCTCTATATGTTGCATTGCTGAGTTGATGGTTTGTGGAGCTAGCTGATGAGCAGTTCCGTGCTTGGGAAATTGGGAGTGGACAGATGGTTGGTGTGAGCAGCCTCCTTACCTGCCACGAGCTGTGCTATCCTCTGCTGTCAAAGCTCTTGCTAAATTCTAGGTCTGTATTGCTGTTGCTTTTAGTAATCATCCTCTAGCCTGAGATAGTGTGCTGTGGTGCTGAAGGATTAGTGATACGGGCTTCAAACTAAAATCTGGAGTGATACCTCTAATTAAAACAGACTTTAAATTTTGTGCAAATAAGTGGCTCTGGATTTAGGTAGGGTTGTGTTGCCTATCCAGCTCTTCACTTCTGCAGGTGCACGTGGCACCAGAAGTAGCCTGACTCTTTAATGTGTCCTGAATCCTTAGGATTGAGTCAGTAGTTGGATTCTTCCAGTAACAGTGTGCATCTGATTAACTTCCTCATTGTAAGGGTAAAATTAATTTCCAAAGTTCTGGAGTAACTGCTGATCTTTATCAGCCTGCCTGAATCTTTTCCATACAAATGGTAAAGGATTAGATACATGCTGCGTGACGCTCTCCACACCAGGTTCTGTGAGCTCACTAGATGTAAGGCATGTGAACCACCCTACAGTGTCTCAGATACTTTTTTTTTTTTTTTTTTTTTCCCCCTCTGCATTTCTTGAGATGCAGAATTTCTGCTTCATGGTTCCCTGACTGGTGAGCACTGCAGGTTCGCTAGAGACTTAGCTTACCATTGGGAACAAACCCCCAGTTAGAGCCCATTCCGTGCATCTGCCCCCCAGCTGTGTCATCGCTTGGCAGCACAGAGGTAGTTGTCCCTGAGCCAAGAGCCTTCTTCAGGGCAGTAGAAGATGGGCTTCATCGCAGTTTACCATCATGTGTCTTTGTGCTTTCTTTTTGCTGCAGAATAGCAAACCTGAAAATCCAACTGGCCAAGCTTGACAGCGAGGCCTGGCCTGGCGTGCTGGACTCTGAGCGGGATCGTCTGATACTAATTAATGAGAAGGAGGAGCTCTTAAAAGAAATGCGATTTATTAGCCCTAGGAAATGGACTCGAGGAGAGGTGGAGAGACTGGAGTCGGAGAGAAGGCGCTTAGAGGAAGACCTTCAGGCTGTCAGAGACACTCAGAGCAAAGCTCTGACTGAGAGGTAAGTTACTGACATAAGACAGAGTGTGCCTTACCAGACAAGAGGTAACCAGGAAGGAGCAAGCAGCTGCATCCGTGTGGTGCAGGCTGGCAGCAGGCTGCCCTCGGATTTCCCAGGAGACCATTTCTACTCACAAGGTGTCTGAAATGATCTCCCAAAAGAAACCTCCTGCGAGTCTTACTTACCAAGTGGGGGGAGACAGTTGTTCCTACAAACGGATCCTCTCTGAGAACGTAAGAAAGGCTCAGAATAGCCTAGTAGAGTGTTCATGTACTATAATGTTTCTGTGTGCAGCCAGCTCCTTGCAGCAGCTTCTACAGTTGCTGTGCAGTCTGGAGCCTGAAAAATGTCAGCAGATGGAATTTTAAATTCTTAAAATTGGTTGTTTGTTCTGAGCATCCTTGTATGTGATTCCTGTAGGAACTGGTATTTGGTAGGGCTGTGGGAGTTGCATGGAATATCCTCTGGGTCTGAACCAGCTGAAAAAAATGCTAACCATCCTCTCTAATTTTACTTGTGGTGGAGGGGCAGATCTCATGGGAACGTCCTGTGTGTGAGGATGAATACTGCATTAGGCATTGCCTGCAAGTGCTTTTACAGTCTGGATGTATTAATGTGGGTGGCTACAGCAGCGTGACTTTCAGCTGCAGTTATACAGGGTTGGTGTGTTGCACTTGCTCTATTTCCCCTATTTTCATTTCTTCTCCATGCTTGTGTCCAGACTACACTAGTTTTCTACATAGTCTTTTCAGGGTGTTACCATGCTGGTGAAAGTTGTGGGCATCTCAGATATTTTAGCTGCAGGACTTTTACCAGCCTGAACTATCTGTGGGTTGACAGATGTTTCTGCTGTAAAATGAACGCTTCATTTATGATTTGTAGCAATATGGTCCTGTTCTAGTGTGCCAAAGAACCAGAATGTTCCTGGAGAAGGATTTCTTGTCCAGAGGCCTGTATAGTTAGAGACTGAGTACCCAAGTGCACATGTTTGTGTCTCAAATCAATTCAGGTGTGAAATAAAACTGAGATGTCGCTGAAGTCCATAATTCATGGACAGCTATAATGAGAGGGCTAATAACTAAATCATACAAACCTCAGTCATCCCTGGGCCTTACTGAAAGCAAATTAAAGTGTTTACACCTTTATTAGCACAGTCGGAATAAAACCACAGGTGTATAGCAAGCAGAATCTGCTGGACTTTTTTGCAGCCTGATCTGAGAAACATTAGTTTCTGTAGTACCAGCTGTAATTATTTTCCCCATAACAAATGTTTGCAGGATTGAGTTCCACATTTTAAGAGCATTGGAAATTGGCAAACACATCTTGGCCAGGTTCTGTCCCGTGTTCTATTCTTCCTGACTGTTGTGGGATTTTGTAGAAATAATAGAATTTTTCTTTACATTATTTGCGTTTTAAATAATAAATGCTGGTTTGGCTTGTCTTTTTCCTCTATCTTCTCTTAGATTGAAGTTAAATAGCAAAAGAAATCAGCTAGTCCGAGAACTGGAAGAAACCACACGGCTCGTTGCGATGTTGCACACTCAGCTGAAAAGGTACATCACCTCTCGCCGAAATCGTAGGTGTTTGAACTGCAGGTGGTGTGACTGCCTTTCCTCATCTCCCCCAAAAGGTGTGACAGGCCTGTCAGCTACACCACTGACCTAAGGCCCCTGAGCGGTCACTGGAAGGAGGACCTCCAGGACTGTGTGCCCTGCTCTGCTCTGATGGGTGCTTTAAAATGGGGTAAATGACCCTGTGGTGGTACTGCCCCTGTCTGACAACAGGTCCCTTCTGTGTTGGACATGTAAGGTTTAGGTGATTAAGGATAGCTGAGATTAATTTTTTTAACTAATCTTTGAATTACTGAAGTATTATGTTAATGTGGGTATGTTAAAGACAGATTAACACTCGCACAGCAAGTGAAGTGAATCTCAGTAATGCAGCTACATTTTCATGTACGAGTGTCATGATAACACTTCTCTAAATTGATTCCAAGTGTGCGGTTGCTTGTAATGTAGACAATGTACTGAGATACCCCCAACTGTGTTGGGGTCCATATGGTATATAGATAGATATATAGAAAGGTTTCTGCAGTCATAATGTGGTCTGGTTGTTGAGGCTGTAGTTCTGGAAGAGCACAGCACTAATGTTTCCAGACAAACACATGACTGCCCGCAGTAAGGCCAAACCATCAGTAACTAAAACTGTGGGGTTTATCTTTCTGACTAGGAAGAGAGTGGGGGTTTTGTTTGGTGTTTGCTATCCATGTGTACTGAATTTACTCTGTTTGTAGCTTCTGCTCCACTTGGATGCTGTTTCATTTTGTGAAGATGACACTGAAAACACAGGAAAGAAATCATAGTGCAAGACTGACGTGTACATAAGCCACCATGGGGAGTAGCTATCTGTGATGCAGAGGAAATGCATCGTATTTTCATTTCATCTAGCTCATTAGGGATCTTTTGAGGTGACCAAGAAGCATGTGAAACTAATTTCTTCCTAACTATGTGCACAGTGTTCTTGGCATGCTCCTTCATAAGAATAAGCATTTGTTATTAACCCCGTAATGCAAAATGTCTGGCATTGAGGTATGCACAAAATGAAGTTGAGCCCAGTTTGTTGATAGGAAAAAGATTAATTAAAACTGCCTCCCTTTTGGTAAAGAAATACATTGAAAAGCTGTACATTTACTAGTCCTCACCAGATCTACATATACTGCCAAGATGCAAAAACATTTATCATGTTTCAGTTGTTTCACCCAAAAGCTTTTTGAACAAGCATGGTGTGGTGCTCATCTGTCATACAAATGCAAAAGGCATTTTGTGCCCAAAATTATACTAAATTCTGCATACTTGCCTTTTTTACAGGAGGTCATGGACATAACTACATGAATGCAGCTTCTAGCTTTTACCCTATAAATAATTAATGAAGGCTTATTATGTTCTCACTGTTCTGCAGTGGGGCAGCTTAAGCCACTTAAATGGACGCAGAAATTTTTCAGTAGCTAATCTATATCTGAAGTGAGGGTTAAGGGTCTTTAAACAGTAACAAGCAAGGTATTTAATATCCAGAGCAGGAATGTGGGTTTAAATGGAATTTCTAGGGATGGTATAGGTGGTAGTCAGTACTGGAGGGTTTGTTGGGTCCTCTGTGCAGAACACAATGTGCTGTGTCTGGGCTTTCTCATCTGAACAAACTCAGGACCTGCTTAAAATTAATTTTGCTGTCAGTTCTGTTCTGAAACTAGATCACTTAGGATAAATAATTTGCATGAGCTGGTTTCACAGCCCAGCCCCGGGTCTTCCCTTTGCTCTCCTGGCCCTGGATTCCATCTAGCAGTCTTTCACGTAGGTAATTCCTGTCAGTTTTCTGGTAGCTGCTGGCTGGTTTGATCTCTGAGGGGCAGCTCCAGGCAGCTGTGGCACTGCATTCTGGCTGGGGGGGATTCAAGATTGAGGCGAATGGAAGAACATTTTCATATGGATGTACAGTTGGTTGCAAAAACTTCATCTTGCGTGGGCCTTGTTGGGTTTTGTGGTTTGCTCTGGAGATTGACAGGAACTACAGATACTTCCAGATAGGTGTGGGAGGAGAACATTGTCACTAATCTTAATTGATTTGAAACTATTCATTAGAGTTGCTTTAGCTAGACAAAGACTCTGATGAGGTTGATATGGTGAGTAAAAGAACATATGAATTATATTATGTTTATTGAAAAGTGACCCAACTTTTCCACTGGGTGTACTGTGGTTCTGGATTGTTGTGGGGCTAATGCGTATGGCCTGAGCTAACAGAGCATAACATACCATCTGGTTACACAGCAGTGTTTCCCTAAGAAATCAGGACATACACGGTATAATGGTTTTCTGACTTGTTCCCTTCAGTCTCTCCACCAGCATGCTTTCCCTGTCCTCGAGCAGCAGCCCTGGTTCTCTTGCATCTAGCAGAGGATCTCTCGGCACCTCCAGCCAGGACTCATCCACCTCAGCCAGCTTCACTGATCTCTACTACGAGCACTTGGAGCAGTTGGACTCAGACTATCAAAATAAGCTTGACTTGCTCTTAGAAGGAGCCACTGGATTTAGACCGTCAGGCTGTATCACCACTATTCACGAAAATGAAGTAGCGAAAACTCACACAGCAGATGCCACCAGTCGCATTCAGGCTCTGAGATCATTGTCTGGTACTCCAAAATCCATGACATCGCTGTCTCCAAGGTCATCTCTCTCTTCTCCATCTCCACCTTGCTCTCCACTGGTGGTAGATCCACTCCTAAGTGGTGATGCCTTTTCAAGCCATATGGATTTTGATGATACGGAGATAAGTACAAGTCTCTCAGAACTCACCCTAAACGCTGGGAGTGGCACTAGACTGGAAGAGCCTAGAGCAGGAGATAAACATCTAGGTCAAGGTATGGAAGCAAACCGTTCGCATGCACATGCACACATTATTTTTTAATGTTGTTTACAAAGTAATGAGAAGTGAGTGTTGCAAAAGCTGTCAGTCATCTGGATATCTCAGTGTTGAAAAGCATATTCAGGTGTGTGTTCTACCTTGCTTGGGAGAAAGGGTTGGTATTTTAATTTGTACTCAAAAAATAGTGCTGATCTGATGAGTCTTAGGTGTGAGTTTAGTGTACCTGTGTACCCAAATTGCAGGCATTTCATGTGTGGGTGTGGATGTAAATGGTTGTGCTGGGATGCCTGGCTGTACTTGGCACTGGACTGTTCAGAATGTCACCTAGTGTTTTGGGTCTGAAACAGGGGCACATGCAATGCCATATTGACAAAACTTTTTGGCCAAGCTTTTGAGGAAGACTGGGAAAGAGGTTTAGTGTAATAGTTAACAAATGATAATAAAAATCCTTCCCCACCACCTCAGCCTACACAATGTCTTGCTCTGGTTCCCAGTAAATCAGTGGCAATGAATTTATTAACTTCAGCTGAACAGACACATCAAGGCTGTGCTTCAATTTCTAGTGGTTTGAGGGGGTTGGTCTCTTAGCAACAAAAACGTGTTTAGATTGTAAGCCTGATAAAATAAGATGTTTAGAGATAACGAATGTTCCCCTACATGCGTGTGGCTTATTGGTGGGTGGGAAGAGTTCATCCCTTCTCAGAGTGATGGCTGGGCTGAAGCGGATGGGAAGCCAAAGGCAGTGTCAGGGCTGCTACCTGTCTGAAGCCCTTGGTTTAGTCCAGTGGAGAGGAGTGAAATGCCTGGGTTTGTAACTGAAGTGAAGAAGAGCTTTAAAGGCAAGATCAACTCACAAGCCATAGTTGTGTGAACCAGCAGTGCAGTTTGTTTCTGGTTCTCACAGGATTATAATACAGCCTGTGTGAGTGAAGGGAACTGGCACCGTGTTCTCACCGCCTTCTGCGCTAGGAAGGCTGATACTATTTAAAATACAATAAAAGACATGCGTGCAGATCTTTCCCTTTGAGCTGCCATTTTCCTCCAAGCAAAAGTAGGAAACAGTAATTATTCTTATTAAAACTGGGTGCTGATTAGTTTTAACCTTTCTAGCTCTTCAAGATTTGTCAGGGCTGTTAAAGTGAAAGCTCAGGTGCTAAGCAGATTAAGTGATTATTGCTGTTAGCCAGTCAGCAGACAAAATAATCACCATAAGTAGTTTATTTCAGGGCAATAATGAGATGAGATTTCACGTCGGGCGTTTTGTAGGGGGTTCAGCGTAACACCCAAAATGCGGTGGCTGGATCTGGAGTGGTCGGTGCTTGGCCTCGTGGGCAAAGCATGCTCACGTGTTCCTGTAAGTAGAGCTGAATAGTGTATATATGAGGGATTTGCTTTTTGTTTCTGTTAGGACAGAACCTCTGCTACCTTTGAAGCTAAAATAAGGTTTCTTCTCTCACCTGAGGGATACCTGAGCAATGTAGGTGAAGCTAATAGCAAAACCTGGCATCTGTCAGAGTCTGGCTGTCTCTGGGGAAATGGATGTGAGGACAGTGCATGGCGTGGCTCTTCAGGGCTTTGTCGCTCTGTGTCTGGGACAGCCTGCCGAAGGGAAATGGCAGGAGTGAAGAACAAACTTGGATTCTTGATATGAATGGCAGTACTAAGACAGTTGAATCACTTCTGAACTCTTCTGTAAGCTTTTTTCAAGGTCAAAGCGCTTTAGAGACTTGACACTGAAATTTGAGGTTTTGCGTTATTTGGCTGCATGCAAAAGTTACGTGTTCTGCGTGTGGGTAGGACTGGCAGGGCTGAGTCTTTTGCAAAGGACAAGGGAAGGAAGAGGATGGCTGCCCAATGAATCCTTTTCAGGGAACCCACTCACTGTTGGGTTCATGCTTTAGCTGTACAGATAACAGCTTCATTGCTGGGCTTAGCGCACCCTCAGTATTCACCCCCCTTGGCCGCACGGTGTTCGGGTGAAGCGGTCGAAAATGAAGCCTTCCTGGGTCGAAATGGCTTAGTGGCATTGGCAAGTGATGGAGAACAAAAGACTGAGCCCGCTAGAGCCATACCCATGTATCCTTGGTGGTGAGGAAGCCTCCTGCCAAGGGGTTCACAGTTTCTGGGAGGGGTGCATAAAGCTCAACTTGGTCTGGAGAGCCTGCCAGTAGAGAGGGAATTATTGTCATATTAAAGCCATGGAACATGAGGGGTACAACACTGCTTGAGAAAATGAGAGACACATAGTTATGATCCTGCCTGCATACCTCTATCATGGCTCAGAGTATGTGGAGCGGAGCAGGGGCCAGGCCCTTGCACACAGCAGGGTGGAGGGGACAGATTAAATTGTGAGTGCCAGTGTTAAATGAGTTTGTTTGTTTCAGTTAGTGACTGATACATCATGTTACAGGTGATAACTTGTATTCCTGTGGTTTGGCCTATGGGAAAAAGGTCTGGGCATTAGTTTTTGCCCAACAGTTCCATGGGAACACCAAGATGAAAAACACCATTCAGTGACATGGTCAAAAAATAAGTTAATAAATGGGCCCAAATTGTCTATGTGCTCTGAATAGATTGGTGTTACCTGTAGCACCCTCTGCTGCTGATTGTAGAAGTCCTTACAGTAGCCTGTAACCCTGGGCTGAGCTTGCACACTTATTGCACCAGTGTTTTCCAAACCTTTTTTTAATTCTTCAAGTGGCTTTGAGACTGCAAAAAACCTGCCACAGACTGCTTTGTAATGAAGAAAATATGGGATGGAAAGCACATACTGCTTTTGGGACTCTCCTAAGGTTATGAGGAAGAGGGGCTACTTCTGCGAGATGAGAGCCCCTTGGAGAGGAATCCGTTGCCGCACTTCGGCAGTGCGTGCAGCTGCTCCCAGGGTGACAGCGTGGCACTTCCTCACCCTCGCAGCAGGTGTCCCAAAACCCTGCCAGACGGAGAGCCAGGATCTGTGCATGTCCCAGCCCTTGTTAGCCACCTTGGCAGGCAGTTCTCCAGCATCAGATGAAGTATGTCCCTGCAGAAATGCAATGGCTTGAGGGAAAGGGGCAGAATTTGCACAAGTTTCCAGGACGTATCTCCCTGTTCTGTAGCACAAGAAATCTAAGTGAGGTAAAACCTCTGTGCAGAACTGCTGGCTTCAACTTCCTCAGGTTTTATGCTCCTTTTCCCTGCATTCCTGACTGTGCTTGCTACTATCAATCTTATAATCTCTCTTTCTTTCCATGTCTAGCCAGGTACCCTGGTCTTTCTGGACCTACCTTCTGTCTTGTTATGCCGACCTTTTGAGTTCAGGGGTGGGTGGGGTGGTGTTGCTGTTTCCCCTCCTTGAAGCTAAAGCTTTGGTGTAAGCTGTGCGAGTGGGATATACCATACTTGGGCAGAGCTTGGTCAGGAGTGTTTGCCTCGGTGCCGCGCTCTGCGGTAGCTGGGACCAGAAGGCCTACTGCCTGCTGAGAGGAACCTGCACTAGAATCTGGTTTATTGGTTCATATTTGTAACTTCACTGGAGTTTACTAGTAATGCGGCTTCTGCACGTTGCTTATCTCATCATGGGTACCTCCATGCCCTTCAGATGCTTTGAAAGCCTGTCACATTGCCTGTGAGGACCCATGCCCATAGGGCTACCCAAAGTCATGGGTAGTGAGCTGTAACACACTGGGCACAGCCAGTGCATGATCTCAGCCTCTGGTTACACTGGTGCAGGACCAGGTATTAAGTGAGCACTGACTGCAGCACAGCCTGCTCTCACCTCTACCATGCAGGCCATTCCTCTGGTTGCCAGGGCTTTTTGCTCTCCAGTAACAGGTTCCTGAAGCCCTAACTTGATGGTGGCTCTGGAGCACAGCCTGCCCTACCTCCAGCCTCTCTGTCTGCAGAAATGTGCTGTTGCTTAACAGTTCTTGGGTGGGGGGAAATGCAGTTCAGAGGGAAGATGAGATAAAAGCTGCTCCTGATCCAGACGGTTCCTTTTCATTAACACTTGTTTTTGATTTTCCTCTGTGCTTTTCTGATAGGTATAAATGCAGCTGGAGGGACAGCGCTGAAGGTGGCGTGTGTATCAGCTGCGGTGTCTGATGAATCTGTTGCTGGAGATAGCGGGGTATATGAGGCGTCTATACAAAGGTAGTTATCAGATCTCTCTCTAGCAAGAAGCCAATGACTCAGCTTTGCCTGCGGGAGTCACCTGGAATAATGCTGGTTATGACCTTTTCTGTAACTTGGTGGCTGACTTCTCAATCTCAGATTTCTTAATGCTACTAAAAAAACTCTGAGCGGGTTGAATTTGATAATCAGCGACCCGTGCTTCCCGTAATAGAAGTAGCTGAAAGCAAGCTCGCAAAAGACTATTTGAACAGCTGGTCTGTGGGGAAGGTGCTGGTAAGCTGTAGCTGCTGCCTTGACGAGGGTAGTGAAGCCATCTGGCAAGTGTAAAGTCCCCTCCTGTCAGTGGGCTGTTCTGGTGTCAGTGACAGCCCTCAGTCAGCATGGGAGCATCTGGGTGTGTTTACGGCAGACAGCGCCTTGAACTGCCTCGGGTATGTGTATGCACTGTGATGCAGTTCCTGAGCACTGGGCTCCAGCATGCGATTGCTGCAGGACTTCTGCCCTTTGGTGCACAGTGCTCAGTCAGAGCTGGGCATCTCTGCTCCTGCTGGGCTTCTGAGCCTCCCTCGCTGCTGGCTGAAGCTCTAGGGTGGGTTGAAAAAGTCAACTGGAAGGCACCGATCTTACTGGTGCCTGGGTTGGCTGTATCTCATGCGGATTTTCTTACTGTTTTATTGGCATTGAGATGAATTACAGGATCATTTCTTGCAAGACACAACTGTAGAGGTGAAAAATCACTCCTGGCATATCACCCCTGTTCATTCATTATCTTCATTAATTCTCTAGATTAAATGAGTAGACTTTTATGTTTACAGCACAGTTCATTTTGACAAGGATGCGCAGTGCCTCTAGAACGTAGACACCATGTGCCAAGCCAGCCAGTTGGGTGTCTTTGGGCCACTGTGCCCCCCCCATCAGGATAAAGCACTCTGCAGAGAGGGGAGGAGGGATAATGTGTGAGGATTACAGAAGGCATCCCATGCGCACTCGCACCTCTAATGTTACTCCTGTTCTGTGGGTTGTTGACTCACCAACCTTTGCAATGACTACCAGTATCACTTTGATGCCTGTAATAAACGGTGAGGGTGGGATGAGCAATACGCTTGTCCTCTGTGGCAGAAATGTAATAAACAAAAGAGTGCTCAGTAATGTGGGAAACACTGAAGAGAAGAACACTAATCCTGTTCTCGTGTGTCACAGCATAGTCTCTAAGTCAGAAAATTAATATAGTTTGGGGGGACTTTTCAGTGCACAAAACTTTGGAGGAGGAGAATATTGGGAGGGAAATGATGCCGCTGTCTCAAGGAGGGGCAGTCAGTGTACTCTGCTTTTAATGTGCTTAGGGATGTTTGATTTTTTTAAAGAAACAAAGGAATGACTTAAATCTAATCAAACGAGAATTTTTGCTGTCATGATGCAGGACAGGATTGTAGTTGTTAAGTCTTATTTCTGTTGCTGGGCAGTCAGCTGTCTTTACTAAAATCCAGTCAAGGGAACCCTGTAAAAATCCCCTCTGCCTTATTTTTGCACAGCCTTTTGTGTGGCTTTTTTTGGCAGCGACAGGGAAAGGCATATGACTTTCTGCTGATAAGCGCTGTAATACATACTTCTAAGGATGACTGCACTCACTTCTTAAATGGGCTTTGTTTTGGCTGCTAATTTTACAAAATCCATACACCCAACCCCTGAATGGAAGGGAAGAGATCTTGCATCACCTAAATCACTTCAAGGAGAGGGGAATCATGTCCCTAATTGTCTTGTCTTTCTTTCAGACCATGCATGTCAGAAGTTATGGTGTTTGACAGCGACGATGCAGAAGCAGTGGGGACAGCTAAAGTGCAAATTGCAATGAGGTGAGCACTGTATATTTTTTACTGGATATTCCTTCAAATGGAAAGAATGATCTATGGGATTTAAAAGATAACACTCTCTGGTTTCTTGTCCTGGTTATCCTCTCCTATTAGTAGTAACTAATGCCCTCTTTGTAATCTAATGGTCCTTGGCCCAGTTATTCTCCTTCATGCCAGTGGAATTCAGCTGCTGACAGCATGTTGTGAGAGTTTGAACCAGCAACAGGAGCCCTGACAGCACTGGGCAGGAGAAAGCCTTTTGCTGGCTTCCAGTCTCATTTAGTGTGCAGCTTGTGGGGAAGAGCTGCTCTGAGCAAAGGGCAATCTTAGTCACCTACCACAGCTGAATCCCACAAGTAGTGGGTATGGCATATGAAGGCAGGCACAGAGGCATCTTCCTTAAATGTGGTCGTGGAAGTTTGTTTGTGATTTGAGGTAAAATAAGTAGCACAAAGCCCTTTAGTGATGGCCATTGACAGTCAAACAATGGTTATCCTTAACAGCCTCACTGTTGTATATCTACCTGTAAAATTTTGGTCACTATACAGGGCCTTTCAAAAATGTTTAGTTAAAAACAATGTGCGTCCATTGAGCCTGAATTCCTAAGCTCTGGATGTTCTGTTAGCAAAGCTTCATGAAATATGAAATTGGTTTTGGTTTAAACTATAGGCAGGCCATGGTCCTGTTATGGTTTTGTCTTGTTTGTAAATTTTTAATGCTGTTCGTTTGTGTTAATGAAACAAGTGGACTACTCATTCATGAACTGGAGTCCATGGCAGACTTCTCTAATAAGAAATGCTTTTTTGTGTCTTTCCAATTCAGATATGATGACAAAAATAAGCAGTTTGCGATACTGGTCATCCAGCTCAGTAATGTTCCAGCACTGCTGTTACAACAAGATCAGAAAGTGTAAGTGCAAAAAACACGCTTGAAGTATTTGCATGAGATTCCCTAAGAACCAAATGGGTGCTGTTTGCTGGTTTTTCCCTTTCTGAAATGCTTCAACACTTCATGTGCAGCAACATTAATGAAGTTATACCCCCACAAACTGAAATAAGACACGTGTCTTTTTCCCCACAGAGCTCTGTGTTTCCACAAAAGACTCGCCTGGAAGTAGCACTAGCCAGAAGGTTCTGAACTGTCAAAGTTCCCAGAGCAACTGCATTGGGTGGGCAGGGGGTGTTCGTTCTGCAACAGAGCTCACCCCTGGGCAGCTGCCTTGGGGGGTGTGTGTGGGAAATGCACAGCTGCTACTGGACTCGCTCTAGGCACAAGTTTTTTAAATTCAGCTGCATGCTGAGTAAGCTGCCGAACACTGGGTTTCTTTTTGCGTAGCTGTTTCTACCTACAAAGGGGCATGTTAGCAGCGTGACAAGCTGTACAGATGTAAACAGCCATGTAAAACAATCCTGGCTGAAGTCTACAGCAACTCATGCCACATGGTGTCTGATGTTGTGATGAGATGTTCCTTTTTTCTCAGTTGACTGATATTCCAAAGAATAGGATAGGACAGTAATGTCCACAGTGTTTAGGATGAATTTCCCTTACAGATTTGTGGAGCTCTTGCAGTGGAGAGAGCTACAAACCTGCGGGGTAGTACTGATCGCAGCGCTTCTTTCCCCAGGAACATCCGCGTGGCTGTCCTGCCCTGCTCAGAAAGCACAAGCTGCTTGTTTCGCACGAGGCCAGTGGAAGCTTCAGACAATCTTGTGTACAATGAAGTATTCTGGGTTTCTATCTCTTACCCAGCTTTACGCCAGAAGACTTTAAGAGTCGATGTTTGCACTGTAGATGAGTCTCACCTTGAAGAATGTTTGGTTAGTGTTAATCTCTCTTACTATCTTTTGTGTTTGTTTCCTCTTTTGAATTAGGCAAAGTTTTAATCTCTTTAAGTATGGTAATTTCTCTGAAAGTTTTCCTGATAATCCTTAGCTAGGTGATCTCTCTCAGTTTGTGTTCTTCGCAGTGACAATTTTGATCAGGGAAAAAAAATTAGATTAAAGGTTTGTTGCAGACCTGCTGGTGACTTGGTCAGATTGCTAGATATTTCCTGTGTCTCATGGTTTAATGGAAAACTACCTATTTTTCTTCCTTTTGGGAAAACTTGTTGTAAAGTAATTGATAATGGACTTCTCACAGGAATTTGGAAGCCACTGCAGAATATCAAAGATCTCTAAAGGAATTTTTTCAAATGGCTATTAATTTAGCCTGTTAAAATCCATGTCAGTATAGGTTTTTGAGTCCTAGTATTGGTATAGCCAGCTGCTTCTTGTTAGAAGACCTTTTTTCTTGTTCAGTAGTAGGTGAACAAGTTAGTTGTAATAGAACTGTTTCTGGAGTACTGTACTCCAGATCATTTTTGTGGAGCTGGGACTTCAGCAACCGTTTTGCTACAGGAGAGTTCTGTTATGTTTTGTCCTGCTTCTGTTCCACAGCATCTCCCTTGGCTGGAGTGGTACATGTTTTACCGTGCTTGTGCAGTTCCTCCTTCCCTTGCTTCCCAGCACACGTTGGGTCGGGAAGGCATCTGTTTCCCAGATGGGTTTCTCTTTCGGCAGCATGTCCAGCCCTGCAGTACCTGAGCTCTGCGTGGTAGCACGCTGCCTTGCTAGAGGTACTTGGCATGCAGCCTGCTGGACTGGGCTGGTGCAGTGGAGTTCACCCAAATGTAGCTTCAATAAATCAAAAATCAGTTTTACTTTGGGTTTGAGTATGTCAGGATGTGAAGTAAATGCAAGTAAAAAATGACAAGCCAGGTGAGGAGGAATGGAATATACAAAAGGAAAGCATCTCAGTCTGAGGCAGTGATTTTTGTCAGCCTTGCTCATTTCTTGAAAGGGAGTCTTCATTTCCTGTTCCTTTTCCTTTGAAGCTCTGGCTGTAATTTATCCTGGCTGCAGTAGTGCTGTTCATACTTATGGGTTCTTGTACACAAGAGCTGTAGTGAAGCACTTGCTAGTTGGATTGGAAGTCCTCGACAACATTAAAATAATTAAACATAAAGTGCTGTTGAAACGGGGATAAACAGGGCAATTCTTCGTGTTGTCAAACTTGTCAAAGTCAAGTAGTCTGGGATTTTTGCTCTTGTTTCTTCTTACTGGTGTGGTAGTGGTTCATTTTAGTATTACACTAAAACTGTGGTTTTGCTCTCAATAGGGTGGAGCACAAATTAGCCTTGCTGAAATATGTAGATCTGGAGAGAAATCAACCCGTTGGTATAACCTCCTTAGTTATAAGTATCTGCAGAAGCAAAACAGGAAAAGCAAACAAGGAAACACTCACTCTGAAGTACCCTGCACTGAAAAAACAGTAAGAACAACTGCTGAAATCAAACAGATCTCTTCTAAACAGTACTAAGGAGAGGGTTTATGTGGCTGAAGGACTGTTACAACAGACGAGAAGTGAAGGCTGGTGTGTTTATATTTAGAAGGTGAAAATGTTGCTAAGCACAGCAAAATAATTGACATGTTCATTGCAGATATGCCCTTGCCCTGGGCTAAATACATACTGAAATCTGCACCTCATGAAGCTGGGGGATGTGGTCTGGTGTAAGTGATGTGTGAGCCCTTGCCTTTCTACTCACTAGACAGTTCACCTTGCTGCAACGAACTTGCTGAACAAGACAAGACAGACTTACCTTTGCACGTGCATGGCATGCAGTACGCTCATCCTGTATCTGTACACGTGCATATGCTAGTGTAACCTGGGGAGGGAGGCCAGGTGTTTGCACACAGGCTGTACTGGGCACTGTGGGTGCAGCAGGTTGCTTGAGCAATGCAGGAGTAGAGACTGCAACTCTCTCCTGCCAGTGGAGGAAAGATGGCTGGGGCTGTTCTGACCAGAAAGGCTGGGTGCTTTGCAGTTTGCGTTGTATATTCACAAGAAGCCTCTTCATCTCCTCTCAGGACTCTGTCTCAGCACTCTTGGAGCAGACAGCTGTTGAACTGGAAGCTGTGGAGAAGAAACTGGAGGAAAGCAGAAGCACTTTAACGAGTGGAGAGAGCTGGTAGGTAGAATCCCATGATCTTAGCTGAGAAAAAAGAGGTGGTATAAAGCTGTGGTAGGCTTCTGTGTCCTTCTGTTTTGGTGAAAAATCCTGCTTCTGTTCTGCACATTGTGCTTGGGAAGTGAGAGCAAAGCTGATAAACATTGAAAATAGTCAATAGCACTACGTAATTTTGTTATTTGTACAGTGCTCTATGGACATCTGTGAAAGCACTGTACAAGGCTTTGCTTGAATATTGATTTTTGGCTGTTGTTTACATGGTTAAGATTCAGATTTTATTAATTAAGCCAAACATTTAAAGTAAAAAGCAAGTCTCACCAGTGGCTTGCTGGAGAAAGCAACTGTGAGCTCAAAGGACCTGAAAAGGATGTTCAACAAAGCTTCGATTTTGTTTGGCGTTGTTCTTTAAAAGACTAATGGCAACCCGAGAGCTCCGCTTAAGATGTTTTCACCTTAGGCTCAGACCACATGGCTGAGCCCTCAGCTTGCTGCTTGTGAAGCAAAGTCAGTGTGAAGTTCTTGGCTGTAGTGGCTGCTGTCTGTTGCGGCTTCAGCCCGGGTTCAGTTACTCCTTTACAAGCCTGTTGGGTGTTACCTTGGTGGCTGCAGGACCTGTCCTGGGGACAGGCTTCTGTCCAGCAGCTGACAGGAGGTAACTCCTGCTGCAAGACCAGAGTGTTGTGCATGATAGGCCAGTTCGATAACAAAGCTGATCTTAATAGGCAAGATGAAGAGGTCCCTGATCAGGAAGAACAGGATGAGATCAGTGAAAATGAAGCAGAGGAGGAGGAAGAATTCTGTGCTGGAAAATCACTGTGGGAAACAGAAGAAAGTCTGGATTCCCAGCTGCATGTGGAGATAGCAGCGAAGGTAAGGACAAGGGCCTTTTGAACAGAAAATGAGTTCAGCTTCCCATTGCTCATCTGACTGGGTTGCTGTTGAGCTCATCAAGGCTAGAGCAGTTAGTTACTTGAAAGCTTACTTTTGGTGTTTAAATGTTTATTTCTCTGAAAGATTTTTAAATAACTCCATGACCATTGTTTCCCCCAGTTAATATAGCATTGTTTCATGCCGCCTTTTTGCTGCTCATTCTCGTTAACGTGACTGTGGTTTTGACCTTGTTCGGTTCTCAGTGTAGTTGCAGTCTTAACAAAGGTGTGCTGTACCTGGGCTCTCTCTGCATGTACATACAGCTATTTGTATCTTTGCTGCAGATGCACAACAAGTAAGAGAATGGGTTTTAAAATCATACCTCTGCTCTGCATGAGATTGCTGGGTCGTGCTGATGCACTGGATCAACAGGCAAAGCACGCTGGAATCAATGGTGGTGTACAGCAATCGATGCATGCAGAGCCCTTGGGGAGTGATACAGTTAATGCAGCAGCTGCTGAGTTCAAAGAGTGAAGTGTCAGGACACCCTGCATGAAAAGGGCTAAAGAATATCTGGTTTTGAACGTGATGCCACTGGGACTGAAAGTGGAGACACATCACAGGTGGCTGTCAGACAGTCCTGTGTTTGTGTCATTGGTAAGGTGGCAAGCTGGCATTTACACTGTGCTGTCTGTCTTTCAGGTGGATAAGGAGACAAACACGGAGAGCCTTGCACAGTCCTCTACTGTAGTTCGTCCGAAAGACAAAAGAGCAGCAAACCCACCCCAAACTCAGTTTGTCAGAGGTAGCACCATCATCCGCTCGAAAACATTTTCACCAGGACCCCAGAGTCAGTACGTGTGCCGGGTAAGGAAGCTGCAGTCCTGAGGGTATAGATGCCGTATTTCACTAACGAATGCGTGACACCAAAGTTCTTCTAGGCTGAATTTTTCAGAGTGACCTGATGCTGTTTTCTTCCCTCTCCCTATGACTTCAGAAGTTGCTCTGTCCTCACTTCCTAGACAGTATCATTCCTTGGAATTAATAGAATTAAGCACACACGTACAAAATATGTGCACATGTATGTGTGGTACATGGGGCATGTTGAGATGCCCAAACTAAGCTGGAAGGGCTGCTCAAAGGCAGTGATGAATAAGTTTCCCAAGCTTGACTCTTCCTGACAGATTCATTAAGCAGCATTTCCTCCTGTTCTGGGACCCCCCCACACACCAGCAGGGCTCAGCTGGTAGGTGGTGGAAGCAGGGAGGGGATTTTAGTGCCTGGATCTCTTTAGTTTTGGGGGTTTTTGGGGTGTTTTAATGCTTAATTTTATTTTAAGGGTTTTAAACCCTTTCCGCTGCTTTAAGACTATTCTGTGCTAACTTGAACTGAGTTAGCTGTGTGCACCTGACTTCAGACAGGGTGAACATCAAATGGAAAGGTAAATACCAAAGAATGCCAGCAAAAAAAATCCTGAGAGATCTTGAAAGTCTCCATTGTGCTTTGTCTGAAGGGAACTAACTGAACAGGTCACGTTCAGGGTCAGGATGTCACTTCCATTGCTTTGAAATGTTTGTTCACAATTATTTCCTGGATTGAGGGTCAGTCTAAACTATAACTAACTCATCTTTTAAATTGAATTGGCAAACAAGCAGCCCTGCGTTTTATCACGCATGACCTGTCCTGTGCGGGCATGCTCTTACCAGAGCTGAGCTGGGTTCGATGTGCAGGTTTCCTCTGATTCAGAAGCAGGTGCTTCCATAGAAAAAAATCTTGTTCCATATGCAGCAGTGGCCTGTGCTTGGGTGGCAGAGGTACTGTAACCCAGCATGCAGATCCTGTGTGCCTGTTCCACCCCCCCCCCCGCCCCCAGCTTTGAGAAGGAACATGAGAAGGGAACTAAACCCTGCTTGAGCTCAGCTCCTTTTAGGGGTCTCGAGGCAATCACAAAGGGCGGCAGGCAGTATGCGTGTAACATGACAACTCCTACGTTGGCAAACCCTGGGGAATGTCTTACAGGTAATCCTACCTCTTGCACTGCAGGTGACTGGAGAAAAGGGAGGAATCTCTGATAAAGTAGCCCCATGTTTTGCAGACGCTTGGAAAGAGTAGGGGGTTTATATTATTTAGAGCTTATTTGTCTAGGCTGTTCTGCCAAACCTAGGTACTTGCAAAAAAGAAGAGCAACGGGGTAGAGTCCCACCTTATGCTGTAACTTGGTGTCTCTCTTTCCATGCAGCCTGTTCCCAAAAAGGGACAGAGTTCAAGGCTTGTGGCAGGATCTGGCTGTGCCAAATGGATTGCATTTTGTGCCCTCAGGTTATGGTGGCAGCTGTCCGCTGTAGCCTTGCGCAAAGCTTCATAGTTCTGCTTACATCACTGCTTACAGTCACTTGCAGAAACCTCTGATCTCACTGATAACGTGTGTGCACTGCTTCCATTTCTTTCATGAAAACTACATGCCTGCTGTTTTCAGCTGAATCGCAGCGATAGTGACAGCTCAACGCTATCCAAGAAGCCCCCCTTCGTTCGAAACGCAATGGAGAGACGAAGCGTCAGAGTGAAACGGGTAAAAACATCACTGCTTTTCTTCCTCTAGCATAGACACTTGCAAAAAAACAGAAAATTGTTTTAAAAGGAAGAGTTTGCAAACATGAGTCGGTTGCCACGTGCTTTCACAACCTTTTCTTTGTGTGTGAGAAGTCTCTCAAGGTTTCTTTTTTGGTACATCAGAGTATGACAGGAATGTTTAAATTCAAACTCATTCAGAGCAATCAATTTGGAAAGATGGTTCCTGGTACTTTCCATCTTGTCAGAGCAGAAGTAGCACAAGCAGTTTTGCTGTTTAATGTTGCGAGGTGCTTCAGCACTTCCAATAAATGTGAGGAGAGGGTGAAGAGAATGACATCTCACATGCTTAGGTGACCCTGTTGTGGTGACTCTGTGGCACACAGTGAGCCCCTTTGTGCGTTGTGGCAGCAGTCACTGACATTCCCCAAGATACTGATGCTGAGCTCCTAAGGAGAGGGTTTTCTTGAGGCAGCTTGTGTTTGAAACTAGCAGGAGGCAACATGATCTGTAACTGGGAAAACCAAACACTGGGGTGTTTTGCTGCAGTGTGGGTTCATCTGAAGAGGAGCAGGGTGTGCAAGCAAGGCCTGTTTGCTTTGGAGAAGCTGCCAAGTAAGAAATTTAGTGGAAACACCAAAATCAAAAGGCTTATCTCAAGAAGTCAGTGGGTTGACTTGCTTGAGTTTGTGCTTTCTGTCTTGTGATGAATTTGAAAGCAGGATTAATAGAGATGCTTTGTGTGAAGAGAAGTGTTGGAAACATAGGTTTTGTGATGTGTTTGGCCCTTGCCGGGGAGCGGCTGGGACAATTCTCCCCCCTTCATACACCCAGTTCATACACCCCTTCTTTTCTAGCCTTCCATCAAGTCCTTTGGTGCAGAGCGCCTGATCCGCACTTCTCTAGACCTTGAGCTGGACCTGCAGGCTTCAAAAACCTGGCACGATCGGCTGGTCCAGGAGATCTCAGTGATGAGGGAACTGAAGGAACAGTTGGAACAAGCTCAAAAACAGGGTGAAAAGGAGCTGCCGCAATGGGTGAAGGATGATGAGAGATACCGCCTGCTGCTGAGGCTAGTGGAAAAACGAGTGAGTTACACCCGCCTTTGGATTTTAGTCATGGTGTTTGAGGAGACAGGATTGGAGAAGCCGAGTTCATTTCCTGACTGTCCAGAGCCCTGCAGTCACTCATGTCTCCCAGTTAGGGCTCCATCAAGCAAGCGGTGAATAATGGGAGCTGCGGGCCTTGAGTGGCTGTTCTCAGGTGGGCTATTTCCAAACCGCAGAGTCTGTGCCTCCCTTCCCACTGGCACGAGGGTGGGAAGACAGTAGTTATATCCGTTCCTGTTTCTAAGAGAAATAATGGCTATATAAAACATTGTGCCTGGATGGCACATGGCTTTAGGATAAGATTTTTACAGCTGTGAAGTGCTAAGTCAGATGACAGCAGACTTTGGGCTTTAGGAGCTTCACTGTATCCGTCTTTCTGCTGTAAGGGTGGGCTGTGGAACAGGGGTGGAAGGGAGACAGAACTGATGACCAAGAATTTCAATAAACAGTTCATTAAACAATTTTATGTAAGTTTATGAAAGCTTTTAATTGCATTCCCTTTCACTGCATTATTACTTTTCTGGAGAGGGTTTAAATAAAAATCATCGGCTTCCAAAGGAATGCATTTATGGATGAGGTAAGTGAAGCCTCAGAAATGTCAGGATAAGCCTGAGTAGGTGATGAGTGAGGTGGACAGCCTTCTATTGTGGTTTTGTTTTGTTGGTTTTTTAAAGTATGACTCTGCTCTGTGGCTTGTGGTTTCCAGAGTCAGCAGCTTCCAAACCCTTCAGACCTGCAGCTGAAAGATTGGAGGGATTAGTTGGGATAAAATGATTCCTCCTGGGAACTCAAACAAATCCTTTTTCACTGTTGTTTAGGTGGAAAAAGCAGAACACAAGTGTGAGCTCAAGGCCGATAAGATGATGAGAGCTGCTGCCAAGGATGTCTACAGGCTGCGAGGGCAGAGTCGGAAGGAGCCCCTGGAAGTGCAGTCATTCAGGTAAGTGCGGGTTGCTGGTACAGGGAAGAGAGACTGGCTGCCACTGTGACTCCTCTGGAGATGACTACGGTGCTGTTGGGGAAAGCTACTCTTACCAGAAGTAACTTGCTCTGGTGAAACAAAACCTTCCATATTTTTATAGCAAAGTGTCAGGCTTGAGAGTCGGGGCAATGCACTGCAGGTGATCTCAGAGCAGTCAGCAGTCCTCCAAGCCATTCTCCCCTGGCCATGAATTCACAACCCCTTTGTTTAATACAGAAGCAGCCCTTTTCTTCCCTTGGTAGCATGCCTGAAAAGCCACCCCCCCCACACCCTTTCTGAAGTGGCTTTTTGATGAGCTTGGTGTTGTGAATTTAACTGCAAGGACCCCTCAGTTCCGATATGTAAAGAGGAGGTGTAGGTTGTGCTGCTGCTCCTTGTGGTGGGATAAATGTTAATGAGGATGATGAATGTTTCTGGCAAGACTCCTATTGCATTAACAGCTCACCATCTCCCTTTTTTTTAAGAGAGAAAATGGCGTTTTTCACACGGCCCAGGATAAACATTCCAGCACTCTCTGCGGATGATGTGTGATCACCATAAAGTATTTACTTTCCGGACAATTCTACAAATGCAGTTTGGGTTTTGAAGTTATTTATGTGGTATTATGAAGGTACCGAGGCATTTGTATATTAGAGCTTTTGTCAGTATGTGGATGTTTTGAAGATTTTTAGGTTAAAGTTATATCATCACAGAAACCAGCATTAAAGTGACAAGATTGTATAGTTTGTATATTTAGGAATGTATTTTTGGGAAATAGAATTTTAAATAAGAACAAATGCAGCGTAAGGTGCTGTTATTCTTAAATAACACCGTTTAGACCTTTTTGTACAGCTCTGCCTTTTAGAGGTTTTACTGCAATAAAATACCTTTGAAGGAACCTCACCCCTACCCTCCTATGATGCTCTGCACCGGCCTCTCCGCCCAGTGACGTCTCTTGTACCCTGTGGGGAATGCGGGGAGCCCGTTTCGTCTCCCAAGTGCTGTGAACGAATTCGCTGTGAGCCGTGAAGCGTTTGTGTTGCCTGCCAGGCCCCCGCGGTGGGTGTGGAGTCCAGGGTATGGCACTTGTAGCGTCTGTGCTGCAGCCTGTGTCCGCAGCGGGGCCGGAGAGGAACGCGGGGCGCCTGGTGAAACCCCGGCTGTGGGCGGAGGGCTGCAGGCTCTGAGTCCCAATAAAGAAACCTTTCCGGCCAGCCCGGCCTCCTCGTGCTTGTCTTGGGGGGGACGGGACGGGGCGCGGCGGGCGGCGCCG
>VZTU01017743.1:69882-89834 GCA_013400835.1 Zapornia atra
CCGCGGGACCCGAGGGCCCGGAAGCCCCGAGCAGGCCGGGGGGCGCGCAGCGGGGAGGCGGGGTGCTCCCGGCAGCCCGCGCTCTGTCGCGCCGGATTAGCGCAGCCGCCGGTGCTGGGAGCTGGGGAAAGGGCTGCCAGCGCTTCCAGCGACAGTGGTGTGAGCCGGGCAGCCGGGTCTGCCCTCGGCAGCGGCCGTATGGGCAGCGTAGCACCCGAGCGAGCATCAGGGAAGCGTTGAGTCGGGGCTGCTGGTGACCTGCTAGTACGATGCCCCGAGAGGGTGTGGCTGACGGAATCGTAGGGATTGGAAGGGGCCTCCAGAGCTCATCGGGTCCAACCCCCTGCCAGAGCAGGGTCCCTAGGACAGGTCACACAGGTCGGCGTCCAGACGGGTCTCGAATATCTCTAGGCTGGGAGTGTCCTTAGGCAGCTTCTCAGTACGTTTTCCACTCACAGCTCAAGCATATGGTAAGTGCTGCCATAAACTGCTGAGATGGTAAATCTGGCTGTTCAGCCTCTGCAGCTCCTCTTTGCATTTGTTTCTGTGGTTTTTTGCAGCTGCTGGCAGAGGCAGGGTGCCTGGGGTATTCTGGCAAGGTGGTTCTTCCTTTGCCATCACTGCTATCTGGTCTTTAGGCTGCAAACAATATCCGGTCACCCCAAAGCAAAGCTCTAACTCCAGGAGCCTGAAGGAGGCTGTTTGGAGTTCCTGAGCCTGAATCTCACTGCTCCCAGCCATGTTCTCCCTGGTGCCAGCTCCTGTGAGCTGGCTGGCAGGAATCATTAGCTCTTTGGGACAATAAGCCAGCTGGATGTGTGCAGAGTTACTGCACTAACCACCTCAGCTAAGGCTTGGCCAAGTAGGAGCAGAGATAAAACTGTACGGGGGTCAAGAAGGAGAAGAAGAAAGTAAGTGAAAGAGATGCTGTGACCCCTTGGCCATGCTTTTATAGGCCACTTTCTCTCTCAGTGTGATGGAGAAAACAGCTGTCACATTAAAGCTGCGAGACAGAAGTCTTTGAGATTTCATGTAAAATCAGTGGGGTCTCTGGAAGACATTCTTACATGCTAAGGGAGAATGGAAGGATGGGTTTTGGTGTATTGAAAAAGCTATAGTTTTTTTGTGTTCACAGGTGAGGGGAAGATTTCTAGTACTCAGCTGACCAAAGAGCCATTGGAGATGTCAGCATGGCCTCATGTAATTCCCGCAGCTTCCCATGAGGTGGTCATCAGGTATGACCCTTTACTCACAAGTTGAGATACATTCAGGCTGTGCAGGGAGAATAATCCAGGGGGTGACACATCACGTCCTGAACAGCAGCTTTTCCTTCCTTTCTGAGTCACATGCTTTGTACACCAGAGGAGTATTGGCGATCTCTGTCTCCCTCACTCGGATAGTACTATGAGAGAGGAGTCATAAAGGTCTTTTCCAACCACAGTGATTCTAAGATCATCAAGTCCAACCACTAACCTCACACTGCCAAAGCCACCACTTAACCATTCCCTGAGCACCACATCTGTGCAGTCCCTCCAGGGATGGTGACTCAGCCGCTTCCCTGAGCAGCCTGTTCCAGTGCTTGACAACCCTTCACGTAAAGAAATTGTTCCTAATGCCCAATCTAAACCTCCCCTGACACAACTTGAGGCCATTTGCTTTTGGAGTTACAAAGGGTATCAGTAGTTTAATGCAGTTTATTTTTTGGAAAGAACATAGGATTTATGATATCCCTTTAATAATAACACCTGGCATTCATAGGTAGGGTAGATTTATCACAGGTTGCTGTGGTAAGGGATGGCAACACGGTTATGGGTGGTCATAGAATCATAGAATATCTCGAGTAGGAAGGAACCCATAGGATCATCTAGTCCAACTCCCTGCTCTTCGCAGGACTGAGACCTAAAGCTAGGCCATCTGACTAAGAGCATCGTCCAGATGGTCCTTGAACTTGGACAGGCTTGGGGCCGATACTGCTTCCCTGGGGAGCCTGTTCAGTGACCACCCACCCTCCTAGCGAAGAGCCTTTTCCTTGTGCCCAGTCTGAACTTCCCCTGACACAGCTCCATCCCACTTCCACACGTCGTGTCTCTGGTGAGCAGGGAAAGGCAGGTGGTGAGTGGCGCTCCCCTCCTCTCTGGCCCTTGTACCAGGGTGCCTTTGTTGCCAGTTCTGGAGGTGTTGGCTGTTGTGATCTTGACCCCATCCATCCTGGAGCTCACTGGAATCCTTGCTGTGTTCAGGCTCTTCTGCTGGCCGGACTTGAAGGTAAAGTTTGTTTCATCAACTGTGTTAGCTGATGATGAGCACAAAAAGGGAGACTTAATGGCAACAGCACTGCTGGGATAGGCAGCTAGGCTGGTGAAACCTTTTCCTTTTGGTTCATGCATGAATCACAGAGAGACTGCTGCCGAACTGCAGAAGAGGAGCATGAAACATGACAGGAAGTGTGCCACTGGGCTGACATATAAGGCTTGGTCAACTCTGCAGTGGGGCCAGCTGAAGGCCTCCTAACTGCAGGCATCATGCTGAGAATGTACTGTTTTGGTGCTGTCATGGGACAGAATTAGGTGAGATTTACTGAACTGTGGTGGTTAGTTTGTTACTTCCTGGCCAGGTGCAAGGGACTAAGCAGCTGTCACCATGTGTTTGTGTGGGGAAAGCCCTTTGGGCTGCCCCAGGGGATGGTGATTCCTTAGAACCCTTGTTCTGGGTTCTGGTCCTGCTCATGGATAAATATCTTTCCTCATCCCCACTATGTGGTCTAACAATGTGGAAAGAAGCTCCAGTAAGATACCAATCATCTTGTCTCCTGCAAGTCTTAACTTGGGTGGCCAGAGGCATCTGATTGTGGAGGAAAATCCAAATAGAGTTTGTCTTCTGGCAAGTTTGCCAATGGTGCTGAAATGCCTCTGTAGCTTTAGCATGGAGGGGGATCTTTTAATGCAAGAGGAGTAAGTGTGAGCTGCTCCTTGGCTTGCAGGCATTGTGATTTTAATTTCAAAAGATTCCTGCATCCAGACCATGGTTTTCCTCAGTGCACAAATTCCCTCAGGGTCTGACTTGCCAACCTGCCCTGAAGCCAAGGGCTTTGCTAGAGAGAAGGGAATACCAGGCAGGCACAGAGTTTACTGATAATGCCAGAAATAGGACATATCTTTTGCTTTTCTTAAAGCACATTGTAGGCTCAGGGATGATGAGTTACACATGTCACTGCTCCAATGATCCTTTAAGGCAGTTTGTAGCAATGATGCATACTTGAACTGATAGAGGAACATCTAAATCTGTCCTGTGCTATTTAAAACTGGAGGTTCAGTCCAAAAAAACCTCAAATGGGTGTGTGAGTTACATGAAATGCTGCCAGGCCAGTAAGAAAAGTCAAACAATAAATCTGTTTTCTGTTGGTTACATGGGGGAACGTATGTATGTGTACGTGAGAGAAAAGCAGTCTGATTGGGGGTCTGCACTGGGTTGAAAAGAGAAGCAATAGGCTGTAGAAGGATGAAGGTGCGATGGAGCATTTCAAGTGAGTGGTTTCTGAGATGCTCTTCAATGATTTTAGTTGGCTAAAGGCCAAACCAGAGATTTTGATAAGGTGGTGTTTTTTGTTTCTCAAAGTCCTGTTTCTTCACATCTGAACCTGCAGGAAGCAGCTTGTTCTCCCATGGCAGAGGAGAGCCTGAAGCTGTAAAAGAGGTATACTGGAATCTGAGGCACAAAGGAATGACCTCAGAAGTACTCGCTTTCACAAATAGGCCAATCTTAAGATTGTTTTGGCTCAGCATGGGGTTTTGGAACATCTGCAGTTAGGTAGTGGCATTGGTGAGAACTGTTCTTCAGGTGGATGTGTAACACCACATTTGATGGCCCATTTTTTCTCTTAACTAGATACTCTGATTATTTCAAGCAACAAACAACAGTAGCCTGAGCTGCCTCCTGCTGTGGGAGTTCTGGTAGAGAAGCCCCAGTGAGCCAGGCTGGGGACTGCTCGGTGCTGCTTCTGGCTGCTGCTCCCTCTGGAGCAGCACTGTCACTTCCATCCTCCTGTGTGTGACCAGGGTTTGTGGCTGATGGGCACAAAGCATGCTTTGTGTAGGGGGCACAGCAAGAGGTGGTCAGCAGATACGGAAGTTTCAGCATTTTGGTTTCTTTTAGGGGGTGGGGCAAAGAAAATTAGTGCTCCTTGCAGTAATTGGGCTAAGATTACCTACTGAAGCGTTTGCCTGCATCCCAGGGGATGAAGTCTGGAGGGGCACGGGAGAGCAGAGGGGAGATTGTTTGAGTAAGGGGCCCACCTCCAACACCTGAATGTCAGTGTTAAGGGCACAGCCGTGCCAGAGCTGGGGGAGAAAAGGTGGTGTGGGGAGGTGGAAGCGAGTGCACGCTGCAGCAATGGCCTGTGACTTCTTCCCCTGGGAAGCTGCGCCCTATACTTGGGGCATTTCTGTCTCCAGTTGGTGTTTGAGCGTGCTGGGGCTGGGTGAGCCATTGTGGTTTCATCCTCTGGAAGAGAAACTGGCCTGTGCGCTGGTGAAACTGGCCAAGGGAGGCTTTAAGGACTTTTGAGTCAAATCATTTGACATCTTTATTAGATTGAAAAAGCTGGGCAGAGTGCTGACTCTGGGAATATGTTCTGCTAGCATGACCTGTTGTCTGTCTTGCTGTTGGTGGGATTATTATCCCACTGACCTTTTGCAAGAACATTTCAGAATCCCTGAGTTTGACACAAATATAAATCACCATTAAACGTTAATGGTTTGGAAATACTCAGCTTACATGTCATTGCTGATAGCTTTATGAGGCAAGCCTAGACCCTTCCTCTGAGATTCTGCAGCTCCTTGCCTTCTGTCCCCCCACTCCAAGAACTCATGTGTGACAATTTGCTTTTCAGGAAAACGAGATCAAGTTGCTCACTGCAGAAATTGAGCGTCTGAAGAACTCTGGCTGCTTGGGAGTCTCCCCAAGTTTGGAAGGGTTGCGGGACGAGAACGCAAAACTGAAGTACCGGCTCAACTTCCTTCGGAAGGTGAGGGAATGCAGGGGCAGTGCTGTGCCATGGGGCTTTGTTTGTTACAGCTGGTGGCGTGTGACAGCATGGTCACTGCATTCTGATGCCTTCATTGTTGGTGTCACACCAGATGTTTCTTGGTTCCTTCAGCAGAAACCTACTTCATAGACAAATGCAGTAGGTTAACAAGGCCATGCCACCGAGTCCTGGCCAGTCGTGTAACAGGCAGTTCGGCTGAGCTCCCTGGACAAGGTGTGAGAAGTGCAGCCTATGTTCAGGGGAAGTCTTTGTGCCAGGAGGTTCAAAGGGAGAAGCAGCTCTTCAGTCACATGGGTTTTTATGTTGTATATGTTGCTCCTGTGCCTAGAGGTGTCAGCCAAATGTGTGAGCTCTGCTTTGCCAGGCAGCCATGGGAAAGAGTGGGATGTAACGGCTCCTCAGATGCTGTGAATTTAGCCTTCTGGATTTTGATTTTTCAGAGCCTTCAAGAGGAAAGAAGTAAAACAACGAAAAGCATGATAAATATCAACAGCTGTCTTCAGGAGATCTTTGGAGCTGCTATTCAGGCTGCCTACCCGGATTTAGAAAACCCTCCACTGGTGGTAACGCCAAGTCAGCAGCCCAAATTTGGGGATTACCAGTGTAACAGCGCCATGGGCATAACACAGGTAAATCTGAATGATCTTAGAAAGAGCAGAAAAAGTGGGGATGTTGTCTGTTAGAAGCTAAGTGATAGATAGGACAGCAAGAGTGGCAATCTTGGAGCTGTTTTGGGCTCCTTACAGGGCTCCAGGCTAAGAATTCAGTGAATACTTAGTGGCATTTTAGGGGAAGCAGTTGGCCTTCACAGAAAAGACCTTTGAACCTCTGTTGTGATGACTGGTATGACAGAGTCCTGTGTGTCACAGAGAACAAACTGTTCAGGTCATGGCATCTATATCAAATCAGGACCTAAGTGCTGCATACACCTATAGATCTCTAAATGCTCTTCTCCAAGGCTAGGAGAGTATCATGTCCCCGGATCATTTGCAAAGAGATATGTGTGCACCTCCCCTTCTCACAGGGCAGGTGGGTTATGAACGGGTGCCCCATCTCTGGGAGTGTGGGTTCCCCTTGTTGTGCACACCTCTTGTTGATGTGGGAGCTGCAGGTGTGCCCAGGTGGGCGGGGGTCCCTGCCTGCTGCATCCTAAATTACCTGCCCTTGGGCCTGTGCAGAGGCTGTGCTGCATGTGAAGCACCTCTCACAGTGTCCAGCCAGGTGCAGACTATTGCTCAAGCACCGTCCTTCATATGCTCTAGCTGACTCCTTTGTTTCAGAAGTGTCCTGTTAATTCCCTGGTTACAGCTGAGTTTAGCTGATGGTGGTTGTGTTCCTTTAATTTTCAGTTCTGTGACGAATGGTTTTTCAGAGGGATCTGAGCCTGCTGTTCCACACGCTTCTCATGCTCCTGTTCCTGCCTTACTGGCTGTTGTTATCCGAGCATTTGCCAAGGGTTGGCTGTGTGAGCATCCCCACGGCTGTCTCTGATGGCATCTGTATTTCCTTTTAACTGAGCAAAAAGCTCATTGTTACAGTGGTCTGATCTTGGAGGTTGTCAGGCAGCTTTGAGAATGGTTCCACTTCACACAACACCTGTTAAGTGTGTGCAGAGGAAGGACTGGGGGCTTTTGACCGGGCTAGTGTCAGCGGTTACTGTGAAAATTACAGCATTGCTGCTTTCTGGAAGGTACGTGGCCAAAGAGGACCCAAACAGAATGAGAGACAAGGAGTTGCTTGGTGAGCTGGAACTGTGCTGAAGTAAAACCAGGAGGTGGGAGAGAAAGGAAGTAGTGCTTTCCAGTATGGGTGTTGGAGTGCCCAAACCTTTGATGCATTGATGCCTTTGAGTGAGTAGATGACTCTTTGTCATTACAGATCTTCTAGTTTGCAGTCTCAACAGAAGCAATTTTTTTTCTATTGTCAATTTGCCTTTATTAGTCTATTGGACTAGTAATCCTGAGATCAAACTTGTACCAACACACATGCTCTCACCAACACACATGCTCTCTCAGGTTGTCATCTGCAGCCGCAGATGTCCTGCCCTGCCACAGTGAGTGTGACTCCCCAGCAGCACGGATACGTGCCAGCCAGCAGGCACCTGGTCTGAAGTGCCAAGGCGGAAACAGCCCTCACAAATGTCATCCCTTGGTCTCATTAGCATATTGTGACTGGGCTGTGGCCAGAGGAGCACCCTGGGTGACTGCACTGACACGGGCCTTCAGAGCTTGGCCATTTTTTGACCGCTGTTTTACCCCAATTAAGTGGCAGTTGGGATTCTCAAGCAGACCTGGCTTCTCAGTGTCAAAGCTGCTTGCATAATTCAGTGTCTGAGCAGTCCCCTTCAAGCCAGGGTTTCAGGTTCCAGATTGTCAGCTGTGCTGGTGGGTGAGGGTTCCTCGCACTAGTCTCGGCTGTAGGGTACATTCCTGGGAAGGGTGTGCTGTCTGAGCTGGGCCTGAGTTTGGCAGTGCTCACCCACATAGCACACTGGGAGCGTATCAGCACTACAGAGCCAGGAGATGCAGGGCAGTCATTGCCTGCTGAGAGCAGCTAGTTGTGTCAGTCACTTTCTGTCAGCCCAAGTTTTAGGGATTTGACTCTTAAGTCCCATCTCCCCATAGAGCCTTGCTCCCCCAGGGAGCTGGCTCTGACAATGCCAGGGGAGCAGGAAGTGCCCTGACTCGCAGGCAGCACTAGTACGTGCCAGGCAGCAACCTCTCTCTGCAGTGCACTGATGTGGAAACAGCCCTCACAAGCACAGATTGTTTTACTGGGAGCTCGTTAGCAGAGTAATGCCGGGGCTTGAGCCAGGGGCTTGGGCCAGGAGCTCTGTTTGCTCTTCAGAGAGTATGGGACTGGTTTGGGGATGATTCAGATAGCATGCCCCTAATCTGGCTTTGTGTTTATTTTTCCTGTAGCTTGCACTTCGAGTAGCTTTGAAGGCTACAGAGCCTTTCTTTCCTTGCCCTGGTAAACCTTGGCCATCCTGTAAGGATCCTGTTACCATCAGCTGTACAGCAGGTCAGTCAGGAAGCTGAAATTTCAGTAGAAGTCACATTTTGCAGCAGACAGCAAGTTAGCAAATACAACCAGTAGTGAGTGTAACTTTGGACAGGTGCGTGTGCTCTTTGTGGCCTGGATAGGATGAGGTGGGGTGTAGATTATTTTCAAATACATCACAGTAAGAATGGAAAATCATGTGCTCAGGAACAAATAGATGTGGCCATTCTGTACATTGGGAATGTGGTGTTTCATGAGGGACGGGTTGGGCTGGCTCACAGAGTCCTCCAGAGGATGTGCTTTTCTGAGATGTGCCAAAAGCTACATGGGAAGGTGCTTTGGGAACAGACAGAGAACTTGTGGAGTTGGACTAGATGATCTTTGGGGGTCCCTTCCAGCCCAAACCATTCTGATTCTGTCATCACATGAGGACTTGCATCGTGTTGTTGGTGTTCCTTTCAGTAGAACATTTATGTCTGAAGGGAGGAGGAGAGCTACACTAGCAGCAGTTTTTCTGATGCTCTTTGGAGAAAACTGGGCAGCGGTGGCATTACCTTTGCATTGTTGGACTTTATGTATTTATTAATTTATTAAGTTTGAGTCTAAGGCAGGACTAAAGGCATTTCACTTTGGTCACTTTTAATCACATGTCTGCAGACTTGTTCTGGAACCATGCTCAGCATCTACTGCAGGCACAGTTCAAACGTTCAAAAATGAATGCTGGCAGAGCTGAGATTGCCCATGAGACCCCTCCCTGAACAGGATTTTGAAGCAGTGCGAAGAGCTGTGCCAGCTATGTTGATTTTTAAAGAGTTTGTCCCTTTTACCAGCTTGGAGAAATAGAAATTTGCCAACCACAGGTTTTGAAAAACAGCCTGGAGGATTTTCTTCTGACATAGGGACTACTTTTGAACTGCCCTTAGCAGAAGTTAGTGAATGTGTTGGGTCTAGACTTCAGCTGCGTAGGCAGAGCTGATTTAATCTGTAAAATTTACTAAAGATGTTTATGTGTGTGTGTGTGTGTGTGTGTGTCTTTTAGCATTATGAAGCTAAAGGTTCATGAGGATCTTTCAGTGCCACAGTATCTGTGCTTTCTGTTTCACTCTGGCGAATATTTTGGAGGTCTGAATTTGACTTGATCTTGTTGTGTTACAGATACTGCTGAAGACCAAGGAACAGAAGGTTAGCCCAAGGGAGATCGCTGAGAGAATAACAAAAAACATTCCTGCCAACGAGTGCATTGAGAAGGTTGAAATCGCTGGTCCTGGTGAGATAGTTTCATGGTTACACATTTTGTATGTTTTAAAGCTCAGAGAGCAATTTTGTACTGGATAGTGATCAGGGAAGCTGAGCTGGGTTCAACTGGTTGTGATTTGAAACTGCAGTTATGGTGGGAAATAGCTTCTTGTGTCTCGGTGAGCTTTGTATCCCTCACTTGTGCAGCAGCAGGAAATCTACCTCTGTATTAGAATTGGCAAGTGCAACCCTGAGCCCTTTAATTAGAGATTGTTCCACTGATCCTTAGGGGACCAGCCTTTCCCCTTGGAATATCGGTGATCCCTGTCAGGCCACAGTTGTGAAATCACAGCGGAAGTCGATACGCCCTCTCGCTGTTGCTTGCCATGGTGAGGAGACCTTCTTGCCTCAGCACCCAGACGCTGGCCTAGCATGGAGGTTATGAATTTCTGCATCTGGTTTGTCCCTGTGACCCAGGAAGAAATACAAAGGCTCATATTCCTTCGGGCTGCAGCATCAGCACAGAAATCACGTGGCACAGCCCTGCAAGTGCGCCTTCATTAGCTTTGTGAAGCAGAAATACAACACTGTCAACCCACAAGCATGGAGTATCCCAGATAGTAACTGTATGGTTTAGGATGTTAGCTTGAAAAAAGGAGACAAAGCAAAATTTGGTTTTGCATTCTGCAAACCCTTGCAAGATTATTTATTTTCTCATTAAAAAAAGTTTGTATAAGTTCACCTTTGAGTGACAGTGTGCAGAAAGACATTCTGTCAGTGGAGTAGCTTGTAGAATCTAACTCCTGAAGTAAATGCTATAGCGCTGTGGAACAGAGTCTTGTAATCCAGGAACAGAAATTGTCTTCTAGTGACAGCTTTGCTGTCCTGCTGCTGAAACGTGTCAAGCTGACTTCATACACTCTTGTCCTTGATGCAAGGAAACAGAAATCCAAGGGGGGAGGAAACAAAAAGTGGTTGGAGGCACTTCAGCAGCCCCAGCACTCATGGCTGGTTTTCTCCTCTAAAGGTTTTATCAATGTCCACTTGAGAAAGGATTTTGTGTCGAAGCAGCTGAGCAGTTTATTGGTGAACGGAGTTCAACCGCCGGCTGTGGGCAGAAGGAAAAAGGTAGGGCAGCAAGCACGTACACACCCTGCTCCCCTGCAGAGGGAACTTGCAGGGCTGCGGATAGCTTTACATTCCCAGCCCTCCCCCACCCCAGAGTGGTTTGTTGAGCAGATATCCATATCAGCTCGCTGTTAGAGCGGAGTAAGAGTATGGGACTGGGGGACTGGGAGCTGTGGGGTAGGCTGCGTGTTCCCGGTGTGGTCTCTGGAGGGTGAGGGACAAGGCTCCCCAGGACAGCATGTCATGCCAGGGTCAGTGTGAGAGTGTTTCCCACAGGCTGGAAGTCTGTTCTGATGTCCCTGCTGCATCTGCTCTGTTGCTGTGTGCAGTTGGCAGCAAAGGGAGTGAAGGTCACCACTGATGAGCCTTGTTAACTAAAAGAGGCAACAAATCCCAGACCAACACATGGATGGGGTGCTGCCTTGTATTCATTGCTTCCTTTGGTGTAAGGTGGTGGTGGATTTTTCATCCCCGAACATTGCGAAGGAGATGCACGTTGGCCACCTGCGCTCTACCATCATTGGGGAAAGTATGTGCCGCCTCTTCGAATTTGCAGGTTATGATGTCTTGAGGTGAGTCAACTTTTGGGTGGGGTGGGCTTGATTGGCTAAATCTATGTAGCACCTATCTCCAGGCTTTGGTCCATATTGGTCTTTTTTATAAGTATGTGACAAATAATCCTCTATGCATAGTAAGATACTAAGCTGAGCAGGTGTCACAGGGCTAGGAGTCAAAATGGACAGTAGCTTCGGGGGGGGCTTGCCTGGTTTTGGTTTCTGATGTTATTTCTGTGCTTCTTTTAGAATATATATTTTAAAATGCATGTATTTTAAATCATATGTTTAAGAAGTAATTGTTATTGTGCTCTTCAATTGCTTCAAGGTTAAACCATTTAGGAGATTGGGGCACCCAGTTTGGAATGCTCATTGCTCACCTCCAAGACAAATTTCCGGATTACTTAACTGTTTCTCCTCCCATTGGGGATCTCCAAGCTTTTTACAAGGTATCTGTAGTAAATAAGTGTGATATTTATGTCAACATTTGAAAAGCAGATTGAGGAGCTTTACAAATTGCAGTGCAGTCTGGACAAACAAAAGAATTGAATCACTCACTGTTAATAAACTATTGCAAAAACCTACCACTGGGAAACGAACCGCGGTGTAGGGTGTTGAGTTGTCTGTGTGGGGCATGATTAAAGGACTTTGTGGGCACGCTGCCCCTCTCTTCTGAGATGGGTATGCTTGGAGAGCCTGTTTCTCATGCTAGCTTGCTTCAGGGGAGAAAGAGGCACTTCATGTCCTGTGTTTTGCCGCAGGAATCCAAGAGGAGGTTTGACACAGAGGAGGAGTTTAAGAAGCGTGCCTACCAATGTGTGGTGCTGCTGCAGAGCAAGAACCCAGACTTCATTAAAGCATGGGAACTCATCTGTGACGTTTCGCGGAAAGGTGACTCTGCCAGATTTGGAAACTAGAACAGGGAGGCTTTCTTCACCTTCCTGTCTGAGTCCAGGCTCTAGTTTTCTTTTGAAAATCACTGCCACACTGCTACAGAACCTTTAGAGATCAAAGTCAGTACAACCAAGGTGCTGGGCTCTCTGTGGAGGCTTTCAGCAGAGTCTTTTGTCTCCTGAGTCCCATTCTGGTGGCTTCACCAAGAGATGGAAAATGCCTTTAGGGATTGCTGTGCTCATTGGTAAACATGCTACTAATTCCCACTGTGTATGTTTAATGGGAGTATTTTGTTCTGTTTCCCTCGTCAAGAGTTCCAGAAAATCTACAACTGCTTGGACATCACACTTATAGAGAGAGGTGAATCATTCTACCATGAGATGATGAAAGACATTGTGAAAGAATTTGAAGATAAAGGTGAGGCTTTTGGTCTCTTAAGTCAGAAATTCTGCAGCTGTCAGGATGAGGAGGTAACCTCGCTCCTGTTCAGCAAGGCTTAGGACTGATGTTTTTGAAGTTGCACGTTCCCCACCCATGCTCTTTTTCTCAGCCACAGATGAGGACAGATTTTTAGCAGGGCCTATAGCAGTAGGACAAGGGGCAATAGGTTTAAACTAAAAGAGGGTAAGATTCAGGCTAGATATAAGGAAGATTTTTATTTATTTATTTTTACCATGAGGGAAGCACTGACACAGGTTGCCCAGAGGGATGCCCCCTACCTGGAAACATTCAAGGTCAGGTTGGATGGGGTTCTGAGCAATCTGGTCTAGTTGAAGAAGTCCCTGTTCATTGCAGGGAGTGGTAATAGATGGCCTTTAAAGGTCTCTTCCAACCCAAACTATTTGACGATACTGTGATATATGACACTTCCTGGTCTTAGTGTTGTGACTGTACGGGAACTTCAAGACATCTCTGCAAAGACAGTGGCAGTTTTGGGTCATGTTGACCTTGAGACTGGCAGGAAGCCAGATAGAGCATAACAAGTCTCTGGTTTTGTGGTTTGTTCCTGTCTGGATTTGGCAGGGCTTGAGCCTCACCATCTGAAGTGTTCTGACCAGTCTTATCTCTGCAGGACTTTGTGCCAAGTCCTTGTTGCATCTCCATGAAGTTCCTGTTGCCTTTACTGCCATACTTTGTCATGCCGGTTTCCTGGTTGTAAAGGTGAATCTGGATGCCAGTGAGAGAAGTTTTTAAATCCAGTTAGGTCTCTTCTGGTAAGGCCAGATCTGTACAGGTCCTCTTCCTCGTGCATAGTCTTAAACTCTGGAAATGCAAGGATGTGACTTGGTTGGTAAGGGAGTTCTCATTTAATTATTATAATTCTCCTAAATTATTGGACACTGTGAGTGCATGGCCTTTTCTTTCTGGTAGAATCTGTGAAGGGAAGTGCTTCTGCCTGTGCTGGCCCACAAACCTCCCTGTGTGATAAACCAGAACGTTGTCAATTGCTTTTCTAGGATATGTCCAGGTCGATGATGGCCGGAAGATCGTGTTTGTCCCTGGTTTCCCTGTCCCGTTGACAATCATGAAATCAGACGGAGGTTACACGTATGATACATCTGACTTGGCTGCTCTTAAACACAGGCTGTGTGAGGAGAAGGCCGATATCCTTATCTATGTTGTCGATAGTGGTCAGGTGAGTGTGCCAGCCTCTGCTGGCACAGACCATCAGAACGTGTGTTCAGTGATGGATGCAACAGTAACATAGGTAGAACGCTGTCGGGATTTTAGGGCGGGTGGTGTATTTGCTCTTGTCCTTACTGGTGTAATGGTGAATCTAGTTTGGTGGCTGGTGATCTCCACGAAGGGCTCCTAGAACCAGTTGATTAGGGAGAGACCCAGTTACCACTGGAGGTGGGTGAAGCCTAGATTTCAGTAGGTGAGTCTGGAGTGAGGTTTGTACTGCTTGTACTCAGTCTTCCTTGCCTGAGGGGGTGCAGGGCTGTCAGCTCCGTGTCTGAGCAGTGAGGGAATTGGCCGGTTGCTGTTTATATAAGCCAGGAAAACTCTTTGACAGGTTGAACTTTCTGAAGTGGAATTTGTCTGTGGAGCTAGGAACATTTTAAGTCTGATTGTAAAGGAGATAAAGCTGGGGAGAAGACCAGTACCTGGAGGAGTTGGTTGAGAACCAGTTGTTGGTATTTGTTCCTTGCAGTCGGTGCATTTACAAACAGTGTTCGCAGCTGGACAGATGATCGGCTGGTATGATCCCAAAGTAACCAGAGTGGCCCATGCTGCCTTCGGAGTGGTGCTGGGAGAAGACAAGTAAGTCTTTGGATGTAGTTCTTCCTCTGTGTGTGTGCTCTGAAGGGGATGTTTGAGTGAACACAGATTTGCTCTTGCATGTTGACAAGTATGTATGTGGCATTCCAAAAAACCCCACCACTGCATCCCCTGCTGATACTTGGAACTGTGTGTCCTGGTCCTTGTTCCACATAGTCACTGGTGCTGTGGTCTGATTCCCTCTTGGGCCTGGGTTCTTCTGCCTGGTATTTGGGATGGGGTGCTGGGAACATCTGGTGGCAGCCAGTGATGGCAACGTTAGTAAAGGCTGCGATTGCCATTATTTTCTACCTGCCTCGTGGTAGATGAGTGAAAGGACCTCTTGTGTCCCAGCCTGCGAGCCAGGCTCTGGATTTGTATCTCTGTGAAAATGTGGCGGAACCAGTCTGCTGTGAGGTCAGGTGCCATTGCACACCCGGTGGGTTTGCTGTTAGTTTGTTCACAATTAAAGGTGACTTGGGCTGGACAGGGGCCTGGCACGGGTGGTGTGTCCTGCCTGATGTCTGGAGCGGGGACTGTTCTGACTGTTGGAGCCTTCCTGGTCCCCCTCCTGCCACCCCATGGGTGTTCTCTCAGTTTTGTAGCTGTGTGATGTCTGTTTTTCCAACATGTGTGGGCGTGTGATTTTTTAATAAGCCCTAAGGTGTGAGCAGCGGGAATCCGTGCAGGAAGTTCTGCTGCATGTTCTGGATCCACCTGAGCACACGTGGCACCTTGGGCAGGGGTTGGGCATGTTGTGCCTCTTACACAGGTGGTCATTCTGGCTGTGTGTTTTCAGGAAGAAGTTCAAAACTCGTTCAGGGGATACAGTGCGTCTTATAGATCTGCTGGAAGAAGGGCTGAAGCGAGCCATGGACAAGCTGAAAGACAAGGAGCGGGACAAGGTAGTTGTGACAAGTTGCTTATCTTTCCTGAAGGCTTCCCAAATGTGTTCCTAGACATAGGGCTTCCATGTGAGCTGAGAATACGGATGCTGGCCAGGAGATGCCATGGGTTGTGTACACAGTCGGTGTGGTTATTGGATAGCAGTTTGAGCAGGTGCTGTCACAGGGCAAGAAGAGCATCCCTGAGAACATAGCAGTGAGGGAGTGGGAGCTGCAGGCAGCACCCTGGCTTCTGGCTGGTGCTACAGAGTTTTTGAGGATGAGAGGAGAGCTGGGCCTGGTGGGATAGCTGGGCTTGCGGGTACCCTCAGGTGACCCTGGTACAATGGCAACAGCGGTGACTCCCACAAGATGCAGGAGGTGGTGGCAGAACATAACGTTGCAGTCTTGGCCTGCTGTGCTAGTGGTAACTTCTGGTGATGGGTGGTTGGGGATCTATCAGGGACTTTGGCTTCACCCTTCCCTTGGAGGCTATGGCTGAGTTTGCTGGAAGCCCTTTGTTTAATGAGGTTGCTGTTTGTCTTGCATTGCAACGGCCTGGAGAGAACTGGACAGTGGGATGCGGAATGGAACAGAAAGGCCAAGCTCTTTCCAAGCACAGTGTGAGGCAGCAGAGTTGGGAAGTGCAGCTCCTTGGTGGGTGAAAGGTCCCTTTTCATAGAGGAATGTGAGGAAGCATAAAAAAACCACCTTGAGAATCTCCCAAGGGCTCATATGACTGGAACACAAAGCCCTTTGCTGTGCTGACAGGGCACTGTTCCACCAGAGAGGGGCTTTGTGAGTGTTTGGGCTTTCCAGAGTGCTCTGCGGATAGGAGGGACACATGTTTGGTGTGTGTACTCACTGTCTGTAAGAAGCAGGAGCACAGTATGAGTGTCGGACCTGTACAGCAGATGGTCCATCATGGGGCAATGAGGTCCTACGGCTGTTCAGAAGTGGAGGGAGGCAGCTCCAGCTTGGGGAGGCTGCAGTGCTGTTGGATGGCGGGAGGGAGGGGTGGATATGGGCTGTCTGGTGCGCCAAGGTGGAACAGTGGGTGTGAGCCTTTCACCACATACCACGTAGGTAAAATCCAGCAGCCTGGGCTTTCCTCTTGAGCCGCTGAGTGTCCCAGGCTGCCTGTCCTGGCTCAAGATGCCAATGCATCGTTCTTCTTCCTGACTGTTCCTGTTCTGAAATGGCAACAGGTTCTCACAGCAGAGGAGCTGAAAGCTGCCCAGACCTCGGTCGCTTTTGGGTGCATTAAATATGCAGATCTCTCACACAACAGACTGAACGATTACGTGTTCTCCTTTGACAAGATGCTGGATGACAGAGGAAATACAGCTGCTTATCTGCTGTATGCCTTCACACGGATCAGGTAGGCTGAGTGTGCTGGGAGCCCCTTGGAGTTTGTCTCAGACTCCCTCTGCACCTTTGTCGCACAGGGAGATGTAGGGAAAGGGGTGACTTTGTGCCATCATGCTGTTGGGGTAATGGGTAGGAGAAGCCAGCTGCACTGGTGTGCACTGACCTTTGCTATGGGAAACAGAGCTCCTCTGTGCAGTGCACATCCCAAGCATCTGGCTGGCAGGGAGGGAACAGTGTGAGTTCCTGGTAATTTCATGAGAGGATTTAGGCAGTTGGAGAGGCTTGAGCCTGTGTTCCAGCAGCTGCTCCCCTCTGGTACTGCCATGCCCCCCAGCGTTGTTCTGGCAGCCTGAGCCCAGGTTGGCATGGCGGCAGCAGTGGCCCTTGCTGGTACAGGTGCCCAGAGCACATCCTTCCCTGTTCCTGCTGGATCGCTCTGCAGGCTGTGCCTCCCCTGCACCCCAGCACTGGTGTTCTCCTGGGGCCCAGGAGCGCAGGGTGTGCTGGCCCTGGGGAGGCTGAACAGTGGCAGCCTCATGAGCAGACTCTGTTTCGGATCATCTCAGGGCTATTGCTCGCCTGGCCAGTATTGACGAACAGATGCTGCGGAAGGCGGCCAGGGAGGAGGTGCTCATCCTCGACCATGAGAAGGAGTGGAAATTGGGCAAGTGCATCCTGAGGTTCCCTGAGATCCTGCAGAAGATCCTGGAGGACTTGTTACTGCACACGCTCTGTGACTATCTTTATGAGCTGGCCACCACCTTCACCGAGTTCTACGACAACTGCTACTGCGTCGAGAAAGACAGGCAGAGTGGTGAGTGTTGGGCTAGGGCTGCTGCATGTGCCATCTGCAAGGTGTTCCGCTGTGCCAGAAGGCTGCTGCCGCGCTCCCTGCTCCTGCAGAACCAGTGTCAGTGTGGGAGTACTGAAGGTGGCCGGCAGGCCTGTGTTGTCATCTGCCTGTGAACAGTTTGAGTTGCAAGCAAGTGGGAACCTGGAAACGCAGGAGCTGTTCCATCTGCCTGGCTTGGGGAGAACAGGAGGGGGCTCGGCGTGCCCAGGGCTGGGTCATGAGCAGATGGGGTTCCCCTCGGGAAGGTGGCCATAGTTGTCCTGAGCAGCTGCTCCAGCTCCTACGTTGGTGTTTTGCAGGCCAGATCGTGAAGGTGAACATGTGGAGGCTGCTGCTGTGTGAAGCCACTGCCACCGTCATGGCCAAAGGATTCGACATCCTGGGGATTAAGCCTGTGCAGAGGATGTAGCTGTGCCCTGTGGGGAGACAATAAAGGGACTAAAATCAGAGCTGTCTATGTCTGTTGGTGTGGGGTTGTGGCAAGGGAAGGTGCTGGGGGGAGGTGTGGGGGGAAGAGCACCCCTCAGGAGAGAAAGGGAGGGTGGGAAGGGAGAGAACAGGAGCATGGCTTCAGAAGCTTCGAGTCCAGAGACAGGCAGGAGGGACCATGGGCATAGCTCAGCTGTTTTCTGTGCAGGAACCAAATCCCACAGGCCCATTCTCAGGACTGCTCTGCAGCCTGCAGAGTTTAAGGCCTGAGAATGAACACCCAAGAGCACCTCTGGGAAACCCTCCAACCACCTTACTCTGATGAGCCTCAGTACCTCATTTGCCAGGTGAGAGCAGGTCACCCAGCTTCTGCTGGCATCTCTGGCATCCCTTGTTAGAGCACAGAGCTCTCAAGGGAAGCAGGCAGCCTCAGCCCAGCCGTGCAGTGGGGAGGCCCAATGCTCTCAGGATGCTTGTCTGGTGGAAGTTGTGAGCTCATCGAGTCAACAGGCAGGTAGGTACCTGCAACAGAGACCAAGCATCACTGAACTTCAATGTAACACACCAGGGAGGTGGGAAGCTGCATGCTCCCAGGAGGACAGAGGAGTATAGGCTGTGGGTCACACAGCCTACAAGCAAACCCACGCAGTGCATCCCTGCTGTGGGCTGTACCAGCCCTCAAAAGGGGTGGCTCCGAGCACTCTGGAGGTCACTGCTGCTTGGCTGTGTGCTGGGGGAGCAGCACCCTCAGTTGCCAGCAGTGCTGGTGCAGGCACGCCATGCCATTCCTCCTCCCTGGGCTGGGTGTGGGGCAGGAGGCTTGGCCCCCAGAGAACCCATCGTGGTCAGGGAGCAGCAGGGGCTGGCTGCGCCAGGGCCAGGCACAGTACTGCAGGGTAGGGCCCAGCAGTGTGTCACCAGCCGGGTTCTCATCCCACTGTACCTGAGGGAGATGCAGGGCAGGCCTAGGAGTGGCAGTGGCAACCAGATGAGTCCCAGTTGCAGGCGCATCCATCAGTGCTGAGGTCAAGCCAGGCAGGGTCGTCTTCGGGGGCTGTAACGGTGTCAGCTGCACTCCAGCACTGGCCAGCGACAGCCACGGTGACCAGACAGGACCAAGCACCAGGCTCCGGGTGTGGGTCCAGAGCAGCAGGGTGCATGCCCAGACACAGGCATGGCTGAGGCTGCCCCATGGCGCTGCGGGCAGCCTCTCGTGGTCACCAGCAGAAGGGGAACAGTCCTTTCCAGGTGGTCCTGGGTGCCAGCACCAAACCCATCCCCTGGCAGGGCAGGCGGCAGCCAGCAGGGCCCTGGCACCCCTCAGTGAGGGGCAGCCCCACAGCTCACAGGCCTGGTGTCAGCAGCACTTGTTACGCAGTGCCCTGGCCATAGTGGGAGCAGGATGCTTGTGGGCCCAAGGGCAACTCAGAGTCCCTGTGGGGCCGTTTTAGGGACCGTGCAGCCAGCGATGGGGGTGGCTTCCATGTGCCCAGGGCTGACTGTAAGGTGGGGTGCTGGCAGTGGGTGTCAGGGCACCCCAAGGGGCCTCAGGGATGGGCAAAGGGGCTCAGACCACTACTGAGGACATGGGACCCATGGTCAGGCTAGGGGTGGAGGGGGTCACTTAGGAGCCCTGGCCAGTCAGGGGATGGATGTCATGGGGAAATCAGGCTCCGGGCTGGGCTGGGGGTGCTGGGTGTTACTCAGAAGCAAGGGGCTGGTTGGGGGCCAGTGCTGGGGCAGCCTATGGGGCAGGGGCTGTGGGGCAGGGCCACATGTCAGTTCAGGGCAGCCATGAGCCGGCAGCCCTTGCTCAGCTGTGGTGCTGGAGCAGAGCACGAGGAGGCCCGAGCTGACTTGGGGTGCTCCAAGGGCCAGTAGCGCCCTGAGGGAAAAGGACAAGTGGGATAATAGGGCTGGCAGGGCAGCCACCTGGTCCCACGGTACCTGAGCCGGGCCAGGGATGGCAGCCAGGGTCAGCCAAGAGTCCAGATCATCAGGAACATTCACGGTGATGAGGTCTGAGGTTGAGCCAGGAAGGTGGGTCAGCAAGGGAGGTCAGGATCAGGTCCAGTGACAGCAACCAGGGTCAGCCACAGTCTAGTGATCACCAGGCGAGTCCATAATGATGAGGAAAGGCCAAGGTCAAGCTGGGAAGTCAGTCTGTGGGCCAAGGTCCGGGTCCTGATTACTGAGGTCCATGGCCAGGCACAGGTATGGCTGTTGCTCTGGCCAAGCCCCAGCAGCAGACCCTCGACTTGAACCTGCTCACTCAAGGCAGGATGGTCAGCCAT
>VZTU01017743.1:89891-152475 GCA_013400835.1 Zapornia atra
GGGGGAGAAGGGGGGCGAGGCGGGGGGCGCAGAGGGGGCTCTCATGGCCCTCGCAGGTAGTTGTCTGAGCTGCAGTGCCAAGCCTCTCTGTGCTGCAGTCAGCGGCTCTCGTAGGCTCAGAGAAGCAGTGGGGCTGGCAGGGCTCTGCCCCAACTGCTGCTCCAAGTGGGTGCCCACATTGAGCTGCTCAACACATTTGCATTGCTACAGCGTGTGACATACCTGGAAGAGCCTGTGGCACTCTGTTATCATGTGGGCCAAGCCCTGCGTTGCTGCCAGGTTGTCACTCAGCTCCCTCTGGTCTGGCTTCCCCAGGCTGCACTTCCTCTGGCTAGACCTGCGATGAGGGTAAGGTGAAAGGAAAGCTGCGTGACCCTGGGCTGGAAACGAGTGGCTTCAGCGAAACCATGCTGCAGTGGGAGCCCTTCTGTGCCATGCAGGGGCTGGCATTACGCTGCTGCTGCAAGGTCCACAGGCAGTGATCCCACCCAGCTCACCCCAGAGCACCAGGGCAGCACTGACCACTCATAAGGTATGCCCAAGAAAGGCAAGTCGTCGAGGCTTGTTATGCCCCAAGCACATCACATGCTTGGCCAGAGCCAGCAATGACTCCAAACTGATTTGTGTGCAGCCTTCAAATGTCAAGCTGCTTTGATACCCTGCAAAGCCTGGGCAGAACCTTTTAAATCCTTTGGCCCAAATCACACTGAACATATTTCAAAACCAGTCCCCTCTTTAAATTCATAATCATTCTATTACTTCATTAGTCCTGGCTTCTGATACTTTCATCTATGTGCGCTCCTGCCATATGGCTTGGAAATTGAGTGGAAGATAAGAGTCCTCAGCGCTGCTCCTCAAAGTCAGACCCGTCAGCTCCACCCTTTGAAGTCGGAGCCCTGTGCTGCAGCATTAATGCCCAGTTAGAAAAAAGTTAAAGCTTCAAAGCATCCAGGCTTCCAAACAGTGACAACAAAGAGAAAACTCCATTTCTATTTTTGGTCCCAGCATTCCAGAGCAATGCTCACACAAAGCCCAAGAAGTGCAACTCCCAAAGCATGGCTCCCGGGAGCACAAACATAACCGCAGTGCAGACAGGCCCTTCTGCTGCGCCAGCTCCATTGCATCCCCAGCAAGGACCATGTGTTCCCACTGCTCAGCCCTGGGCTCTCCTTCTGCTTGGGCAATGTCAGATGTTTCGTGCTCCTCGGAAGAAGAGCCCTTAGTGTCCACTCCTCTCTCTGAGCTCTCTAGCTCTGCATTCTAGTGTGAGAGATGCCAACGGCACATCCCACAGCTGCTGCTCTGGAGGGAGTCCTTGTCCAAACATCCCCGGGCGAGGCGGTGAACTCGCTGCTCGGGTGGGTGTACAGTGGAAGTCAGCTGTCCCTTTCTATCCTGGTACATGTCTGTCGGTACGCAGGAGCATGGAGTAAAGCCAACAGCCCTGCCTCAGGAGACCAGATAAGACATGAATGCTCCCAGAGATTATTTGTCTGCTTTGGCCCAAGGGCACCTTCCTCCCCGCACGTACAAATGGGATGTTATGCAACCCAGATACTTTTACTTATTAAGATAAATGCACAGCATCCCCGTGGCTCGGTCTGGCAGGAACATCCCCTTATCACCCAGCAGAACCGGTGCCAGCAGCTGCTGCAGGCTGCCAGATACCTGTTGGGCATTAAAGCTGTGCCAGGGCTTAGGCTGCCAACACAGGGCTGCTCTGGCAAAGGCCAGTACTGCCTGGGTGCAGGCGGTGGCTCACAAGCTGGATTGCGGGGCTGCTGGCCCACGGGCAACTGCAGAGTACAGTGTAGGGGGGAGGCAGGCTGGCTCCCATGTGGACTAGTTGGGAGCATGACACGGGGCTTTGCTATTGCTCTGCCCCAGACAGCAGTGGATGGTGCCTGCACTGCAGTCAGCTCCTGCTGGCCCTGAGCAGCCCTACTCGAGACAAACCCTGAGACATTGTCGCCATCGCCCCATTAAAAGCAAAGCCAGCTACAGAAAGCTTTGCTTGGGCCACAAACAGTACAGACAGCAGCAATGCCAGCATTGAGGTGCTCCTACCTAGTGGAGGAGGAGGAACTATCCCGTCTCAGGGTGTTCAGGTGAAACAAAGATGGTGCAAGACAGACAGCAATGTTGGTTGGAGTCATCTGGTTTTCCTCAACACAAGCAACCACATCTCGCAGGAAGAACAGGAGGATTTTCAAAGCTTCTCGGTTTTCCTTTGGGAGCAGGAGAATAGCAGCCTGGACAGCCTGAAACTGCTGATCCTTCGGCACATCTGAAAAGAGAAGAAATGATGCAACTCACATGCGACACGCAGCGGAAGCATCCATCACCAGTCCCAAGCAGGGGACTGAAACTGTAGGTACATCCATTCTCCTGTCTCACTCTAGCTCATAACAGACACAGCCAAGGGCATTACCACAGTCACATCACCCAGGGAGTTTTCTGCTCCTTCCTGCCAAGATGCACATGCACACCCAGTGATGCTGGTGCTTGACTTGCAATTTGTCTTGTACACCACGCTAAGGAACTTATCCCAAAGCAGCTCTGGATACAAGGGCTTGTCTCCCGTATAATATTACTCAGGAAGGACACTGTGGAGTAGATAGTTACTCTGCTCTCTTTCCCTTTCAGCATATGATCTTACACTTATCCTTCCAAGAACAGAAAAGACACCATGTTAGAAAATAGCTGGCCCATAGGATGCAGATGGGAAGCTCCTAAGTCCAGAGCCACAGTGAACCTGTCTCTTCCCAACTGTCCTGCCTGTCCTCTGACGACAAAGGGACACGGCCCTTGTATTCTGGCCACTGCCTTGTACAGCTGGATATTAAGGTATTCAAGGAAGTGGAAAACTTCTGTGACCTACATTGGTAGATGTGGAGGAAGGATTCACAGAGCCTGCTAGTGAATATAGGCTCGGGAAGGTCTCGGAAATACTGCTTCACCATATCTGCCACATCAAAAGCTGACTGCCCCTCATAGCACACGTTGTTTGGGTTGGTTTCATTCATTTCTCTTAAAGACAGAATCCTGGATTTAACACCGGATTTTCGGAACAGGCCAACCTGTGGGAAAATAGTAAAGACAAAGGTAGGAGTCACAGGAATCAAATTTCAGCCAAATAAGTCACAGAGTCACACAATGTTGGGAGTTGGAAGGGACCTCGAAAGATCACCCAGTCCAATCCCCTGCCAGAGCAGGATCACCCAGACTAAATCACACAGGAACACATCCAGGCAGGTTTGAGTGTCTCCAGAGAAGGAGACTCCCCAACCTCTCTGGGCAGCCTGTCCCAGGGCTCCATCAATCTCACAGTAAGAAAGATTCTCCTTACATTCACAGGGAGCTTCCTCTGCCCCAGTCTGTACCCGCTGCCCCTTGTCCTATCACTCCCATCACTGAGAAAAGCCTGGCTCCATCCTCCTGACTCTCACCCTTTACATATTTGTAAATTTATAATTGGTCCTTTGCTTTCCTTTTGGTCGCTGAGACCCTATGGAGTGGGATCTAAGACCACATGCTTTTGTATCATTAGAGCAGCACAGATATTCCTCCAGGCTAACCATGACTAACACCCACAGAACCAGCTGTAAAAAAAATTTTCATGTGAAAGACAGTTTTAATGTTTGCTTGCTAACTTATTTAATGCAAAATTACTCTTTTTGACTTTTAAATTCATTACTACTGACACTTCTCAGTTGAGCATGCTATGGTCACAGCTAGTGCACCGACAAGTGTCCATCCAAAAGCAAACGTCCACTGATGCGGTGCTGGAGCAAACAAACTCACCGTGAGGGCCGCAAGGGTCAGGTTTAACATCTGATACGTCTGAGACATCTAATACCTCTATGGGCAATTGCCATTCTGGGGGAAATTAGGATTTTATTTATAATATGTCACTGGTGTGTCAGACAAACATCTAGAGCAGGAAGTCTCCCCTAGAGGCCATCTCAGCACAGCTTCTGCTGAAATCTTGCCCGTGTGCCACTGAGACAGCATGACAGTCATCGCTTTACTTCTGTTAACTAAGAGCTACTGCAACTGTGGAATGGAGCACGCGGCATTCGTGGGGCACACGCTGCTGTGTGCCACCAAACAGCACTGCCACCTCACAGGGTGCACGTTTCCTACCTCAGCATGATACCACACACCTGTACAATTGCAAAGCATGGGGGCACCCCAGAGCAGCTCTTTCTGTAACTGACATGTCCCATGTCACGGGGTGTCCCATTCCTGCACACATGCCATAGCCACAGCATACACAGCATAGGCAGCACCCACTCCCATTGCCGTGCTCACATCTCCAGGCAGTGGAAAAATGTGGATTTAGGATCCAGAGGAGATGCTGCAGGCATTGCCCTCGCGTGCTTTCTGTGTCTCTGCCTAGCCATATGGTGCAGCAGAAATACAGTCACGTCAGCTCAGCCACTACCAGCTCCAGGACAGAGGGGTAACAGCACCATGGGGCAGGCTTACTTCCCATGGGAGCAGAGACACAGTGCTGCACCAGGAGAAGCAGCTCAACTGCCTGCCCAAGAGAACTGACCGGAGGCGGTATCAGCAAGGCCAGGCACAAAACCACGACACAGGACTAAAGTTGATCCCAGAAAGAAACAGTACCTGTATTTCCTTGCAGGCTCCACTCAGACTTACACATCCCTGCCTGTTCCGAGCCTTAGGAGGCAGGAAGGTCCCTCACAAAGCTGGGAGCTGAGGCTGGCTCCCTGGAGCAGATCTGTTTACAGACAGGGAGCTGCTCTGGGCTGTCCCAAGCTCATACCTGGTCAAGAAAGTGGCTCCTCAGATAGTCCAGTGCTTGCAGTATGCCATTAGGCAGCGGGCGGCTTGTTCGCTGAACGTTCAGAAGCAGAGGAACTCCAAACACGTTCTTGTCCTTGTAGTCAGCGGCTTTGATTTTTCTAATGAACTTCGGTATGGTCCTGAAAACAAAACCCAGCACGTTCAGCTCCTTGGCTCTCCAGCACAGCTCCGCCTGCTACTTCAGTTCCACACATCAGAAAGAGCTTAGTTACCCTAACCACATTTAGCTGTCCTAACCGTGCTTAGTTACACATCCCCGGTGTGCGTGCCGCACACCTGCACACGCAGTGTCACAGGACAGAGGGGAGATCATTATGGGTGGTCACAGGAGTGACTGCCTCATGTCAAAGCTGAGGTTAGCACCCTCGTGTGAAATATGGGCCGTTCCTTACGGACACTGCAGACTTTTTTCACTTCCTTCCATGTTCAAGTCCCATCTCCCTATCACAAGATAGTAACTAACTGGTAGTTCTAAGTCCTGCAAGTGACCGAATTCATCCCTGGTTTAGTTCAAGCCAGGCCCTGATGCTGACTGGCTAGATTCTCAGCCTAGCCAGCTCCCACCTCAGGCCCACAGTCTCCAGAAAGGACCTCTGACAGAGCCCTGCAAACAGGCAAATCGAAGGAGGAAACTCCAACGTGCGTTAGAAGGAGTAACAACACAACCACCAGCAAAAGTGCAGTCTTCATGAGAGGACTCCTGGAGCCACTGACATAACCACAAAACTGCCAGGGGGTTCAACAGGATGAAACTCCTTGCTGGGGGCAGGTGTAATCCAGGCAGACAAGGAGATTCACCCGCACACATCAAACCCTCTTCCCAACACATCGTGTTAGTGCTAGATGACTTACCAGTTCCAGCCCTGCTTACTGGAAGGGGAGTATCTGTCCATGAGAGCTGTAAGTTTCAGCAGAGCGAACTTCTGTGCCCGGGCTAGCTGGGCAGCTGCCTGGCCATCCGTCTGGATGGAGAGGTTTTCCAAGTTCATGCTGTCCTCCACAGACCAGTGTCGCTTTGCGTGCCTAGGAGATAAATACTGCTCAAGCTTAGGACTGTTTCCATCATCCCTGTTAGCTTCCTGCCTGTATGCGTGAAGCACCTAAGACTCTGAATGACCAGCATTCCCCAGGCACCACACCATGAGTTGCAGTTAAGCAAGGTACCCCTCACCCGGGAGGTACACTGGCAACGCAAAATGCTTTGGAAAGAAGCAGAGCCAGTGAGCTGTGAAGTCTGATTTCAAACATCCAAGTGCTCCTGCAGATTATGAGCACCCTACTTTCATACAAGGTCAGAGCAGATGTAGGTACCAGCGTGCCCACAGACCAGCAGTACCTGGCTCCAGCAGCGCAGACCCTGCTGCCCACAACAGCCTTGCTAAGGGAGACTTTGTTTGGGAAAAACAACTGCATTCTGAGTGGAGAGAATCAACAGGGAAGGGTTCCCAAGGGGCAGTCTACTGGGGAATCCAGGGATGGCTGACCTGTTGGGCTTTTTGGAGTCTGTCATGCATGCCAGGCCTGCAGAGCTGACTGCCTTGCCCAGTTCACGGCTGCTCTCTCCCATAGTTTTCTGGAGGTCTGCTGTCCTGTCTTCCGAGCCCTCTGTTTTGAGACAGGTTTCTCTAGGCAAGGATGGATACAAAGAGGTCAAGTGACTGGCAAAGTCCAAATCCCCATCATCTGAAAACTTCTCTGTCCACTGATCAACCAACTTCTTGAGACCATTGACATCTGCTATAACATTATTCAGTTCTGAAAAAACATCATCATCACCCACTTGTGCTGCCTCCAAAGGATCAAGTTCAATGTTGGGCATGTTGTCATACACACTGAGCCTGTTTCGTGTGCACGAAAGGGGACTCCTGGGGGCTCTGGACTCCTTGGAACTGCTTCTGCTCCTGCTCCTCCTACACCCGTGGAAACTCCCAGTTCTCCAGTTGACGGAAGAGTTGTCTACTGGAGACAGGGAGCTGTTTGTAAGTGCTTTGGGAAAAGTGCCAGGTTTATGGCCTTGTGGTATTTGAAATATCTGGTTCCTTTGTAACTTCATGTCATTTTTTAGGTTTTGCTGAGAAAGATCATCCCACAGCAAGAGTTTGCTAGAATCCAAGTCCTGTGCACACACCTCCTTTCTTTTACAGCAGCTTCTTGGCTTTATTACAGGACTTGGAGTGCTCACTGTGCTGCTGTTTTCAGGCTGCTGGCTGCTATTGCAATGCTGGGGAGAAAAGGAAGAATTGGTCTTCATCTGGGTGCTGGAGAGGTCGGAAATATTTACACAGTTCAGCATCTTCAGCTTTTCTTCATTAAGTCCTTCCAGAAGAACAGGTTCACTTATTATGGGTTTGGTCTTTGACTGACCGCTCCTTAAGTTGCAGCTTCTTAAGTGCAGCTTCTCCATTTTCTTTAGAAGGCTCTTCCTCTTTTTATATGGTGACTTATCCGAAAGCTTCTCCTCACTGGTGACACTTAAAAATTCACTGGGGGGAGGAGAGCAACTAAAAGTAGAGTCTTGTGAAACCACCTTAACCGAGGAACATCTTGAGGAACTTGTGCTGGTTTCCACATCTTCAAAAGGTTTTGTGAAGCTAACAGTGTCACTGTCACCACTGCTGGTGCTGTGAATTGAGGACGCATCATGCTTCTCGCCATGACCCAGAAAGACAGCATCCTCGTTGCTGCTGCTCTTCAGCGTTGGGCTGCCTGGGACTGAGGCACTAGCACCTTCCTCTACTGGGAAACCTTCTAGGCTCTTGATACGAGACCATCTCTGACTGGACCTCTCATAAGCCCATTTATTACTTATTGCACAAGGTTCATCATCTTCGGAGTCGTCACTCTTAGAGAAGGAGAGAAAAAAAGGTACAGTTGAAGGGCAAAGGGTGGCAAACTTTAAATTACCAAAAAATGTAACAAAAAAGGAGACTTAAATTTTGTGCTTGCCTCCAAAACCCCCAGACCAACAGATGGAAATGTAACCACTCGGCTACTGAAGGTCTGCCCTGAGCAATGATATTTGAAAAACACCCTGACAACTGACTCCCAAGCATGCTGACAAATCCAGTAACTGTACCACGGGAAAAGGTGAGAGATCTGATCTGAGGAGGAAAAAAATCTGGTTTGCAGCAAATCCAAGGGTTTTTAAAGATAATAGTGTTAGGTTTGCATGGCCTTTCCTACAGCCAAGCAAATCAAATGCTCTTGCACTCTTCTGTGACCAAAACTGAGCCATTTTCAGGTAAAGAAGCATTTGGCTGTGAGACTGTGGCAACACCAATATCTGGCACATGTCTTGGAGACCTCAGCCCCACCAACCATTTGCCCCAGGAGCTCCCTTTGCTGTAATGGCTGGATGTCTAATATTGGCAATGACGATTGTCCATTTTAATTTCTTATCTTTGTTTAGTCAATAAGAGTGAAATTTCATTTCAGACCTTAAACAAGATGTGAAACTCCTTAGGAAAGTAATAAAAGACATGCCGATGTTGGGCCCTGGTGCGACTATTGGCCAGTAATGGGTGTCAAATTATTTTTAAAACCTGTCTCAAACCCCACTCCTAACCCACTGTACAAAGCTACAGATGGATATCACCTAATTTCAGGCTCCACCGCTGTGCTTTTTGGCAGAGCACATAAAGGGAAGAGTTTTGCAGGATGGAAGAGAAAGAGAAGTTCAGAAATTGCTTCATAGACCTTTTAAAGCCAGGTTTTGATATGATAGTGAAACAGATTTTTAATGAGCTCACTAGGTATATTTTACAAGCGTACCTGCTTCCTCTGACGGCTGACTTCCACTTTCATTGAGGCACACTTGTTCAGGGTGTTCAACCGTCTAGGGCGTAAGCAAAAAGACAGAAGCTTTTAATTTAAACTATTTCATTTATTTGTGTGTTTGATTGTTTGTAGTAGACTTATTTATTTATAGGCTGGAGCTCACTTCACCTGCTAAACAAGCTCATACTGAGTCTGACTTTGCATTGATGATGCAGTTTGGCTTGTGTGCTGTGAAGATTGACAATGACTTCAAAACAATGACTTCAGATCAAATCCTTCATTTCTCACTCAAAAACAAAAAAAACCCCAAAATCAGGGAAACAAAACAGGAAATGTGTCTCCTGTGCAGGTCATTTTTGCTGTTTAACTCCTGGAAGAGCTCTGGGAAAGTCACAGGAGATCCCTGCACTCTGTCACATGCAATTCTAAAGAGCAAACTGTTGTACAACCATACAGAATCACAGATTCACAGAATTGTAGGGGCTGGAAGGGACCTCCAGGGATCATCCAGTCCAATCCCCCTGCCAAAGCAGGGTCCCTAGGACAGGTCACACAGGGAGGCATCCAGACGGATCCTGAATATGTCCAGAGAAGGAGACGTCACAAATCCCTGGGCAGCCTGTAATATGCTTGTGAGGAACCTATATAAGGAGAAACTTTCTCACTTTGAGGGTGATAGAGCACTGGGACAGACTGCCCACACATGCGTTCCTGTGTGAGGTAGTCTGGGTGATCCTGCTCTGGCAGGGGGTTGGACTAGATGATCTTTTGAAGTCCCTTCCAACTCCCAATGTTGTGTACCTCTGTGATTCTGTGAACTGGTTATTCTTTCTCAGCCTGCAGACATTTTACATTATGGAGAAGGCAGATCTGATGCTTAGCATAGCATCACTGAGCCCTCGGATGGAGATGATGTGCAGACACACGCTTAATTTACCTTTAAATTCTTAACACACCCAACTTTGGTAGTGCTGAAGTATGTGCTCAAGTGATTTCCTTCAGTCACAGCATTGGTGACTTTGGTGGTCTGACAAAAACTAAGGCACGACAAGATGAATGCCAAGCAACTGTAGAGCCTGGAGTCATTAAAGATGATTCATAATTAACGCTTACCTGAATAGTGATTCAATCTCATCTCCATCTAGAAATTCATGATCTTTCCTCACTGTTTTTACATCAATGGGAAACTGCATATCTGTAAACACAGAAGGTGAATCTGAAATCTGGGTTATATTTTTTGCAACGTATTTCTCATAGGTGAAGTAAATCTAAATCTGTTCCTGTAACTATGTATGCACACACGTGTCCGTCAAGTAAGCAAGGCTCCGTTCCTTGGAGCAAGTGGGAGAGCAAAGGCAGGTATCTGCTGGCTGTTATCACTGACAGGTAAACACACATCTGCTCATTCCCAGGAGCTTGCAGTGACCAAGTGCTACAGCCATGGAAGACAAAATCAAGGACTGCTTTGGGAGGTTCTCTGCCCTTTCTGCCTTCACATGCAGTATAAAACTAGGAGGATTTTACATGGACTTTGCTGATAGCAAGCACGTGGCATTGCACTTTGAGGTGTAGGGAACCCAAGAAACTTCTGTGCTTGAAGCTAGTCCATACGCCCACTGAGGATTCAGCTTCTGAGATTTAAGCCTTGCAGATGAGGGGAACCAGTGAGATCCATCAGCATTTTCTTGGCTTACTTTTTAAACTTCATTTTCCCAGCCAAGCCAGGACACAAACAGCAAGGTAGCACAGAGCTTTGCTCTCCAGAAGCAAGGCAATGTACATTTCCAACAAACCATAAGACTGGCAGCTTACAGAAGGAAACCTGGTGGCCTCAAACAGGAAGCATTTCCATGAAATGTCATGTTTCATAGGCTACAGCTTTCAGATTTGGCTGTACTGCTTGACTTGCAATTTTTAATTTTGCAATGAACAGGGGAGGTAGGAAGGAACGCAGGCAGAAGGCACGTTTTTTTTCTTGTAACTCCTTGTAATTCTTTCTCTTAAGAATTAGCCTTTGTTACACTCAGTGCTTGTAAGGACAAGCATATTTTTGAAGAACAGCTTTGAGGTGTAGGCAGAAGCATTGTCTGAAAATTATACAAGTTCTCAACAAAGCTGTATTTCCTCCACAAGCAATAAGCACTCCATAGTTTTAACAACATGGAAGCATGCCGTAATTGCATTGCTTGACGGGATGACTGCTTCTGTGTATCTGTTTCAAAAACTTAGGATTGCAAGATGATTTTCCAACATTCTTTTCCAAAACACCAACAAAACAATCTTGCTCAAGACCACAGGCTGGAGAGCCTTAGATGAGTTTTGGTTGCAAACAGTGAGTCAGAAAAAACCCCAACACTCCAAGGAAAAGAGCCTGAGAAAATTATAACCTACTAAAAAAAAAATCACAAAAGCAGAAACTTGACCAAGTTACAGCCTAACAGTAACCAGGAAAGATTTGGTCCTTTACAGCACTCTACTGAGCCCCTGCTAACCTAACTAAGGTGCACTCTACTGAACCCCTAAATGCCCTGCTGCTTTGCTAGGTTCCCTCGATTTTTCTACAGGTTGGCATGAAGACAGTACCGGATTTGGAAGTGCTTCCATCAAAGGTGCCAGGTTCTGAGATATTATTTATGGGAACAACTCGACTTGAATTCAGCATCTTGGCAAGTTTTTGGGGTCATACCTTCAAACAGCTGAGCGTATTGGGGAAACCCAGCAGCTCTCAGCCAGTCACAAGCTTCTCTGGCTTCGATTTCTGCAATGAGAACATGAAATTGCTCACTCATGGTACTCACAAGAGGCAGTGCTTCCTCAGTATAAGCATAAGTATATAAGTATAATCTGGTGGATACTCAGAGGATCTTGAATATGAAAGTTCTGTTAGTATATTACTACAAGGGAAGAAACTCTTGTGTCCAGCGCACTTGCGTGTGCTCTGGAGTAATCCTTCCAGCATAGGATTGATAGCAAACATACTAGAGTCTAGATATGAGCACATACTTGAGATGTCATACGTCGGTGCACATCAGCTACCGCTGTGTTTGGACAGTGCAGTGTCTGTTCTGTGTCGCAGTGAGTCACCAGAGAGGGGTGTGTGATACACATGTTTGTGCCCTCGCGTAGCAAAGCCCATTCATGCATTCCGGTTCTGGGAGATGATGATAAGACCCAAACAAATCCTATAAATACACTGTAAATGCTATCACAACATTAATAATGCTGGGCACAGCAGTGCACGACGTTCCCAGAACTAGAGTTCTCAGGAGTACCTGTTGCTAGGATCTATCAATATTTATTTCCTTGCCAACTACCCACGCAACTTGGCAGTCACTTCAGCTCAGCAGATGTCAAGAATTAACCGCTCGCTTTGTGACAATCCATAATGCCCTATGGCCAATACCCCAACATTCCCACTAGAGCAGAATATAACTTCACAGCATTCACCACATTCCTCAAAAACATAAATGCAGTTAGGAGGAGCACAGGCCAGCAGGCTCTAAACTCTGCAAATACTAGAAATTTCCGCGTCTGCTGAAGGAGAGGATTCCCACACCACGTTTTGCATGTCTGCGTGAAGGCACCACAGACACCAGAAGGCACAGACTCCATGGAAAGAAATGCTTCAAAACTCCCTTAAAATCAAACGTGCTCTGTAGAGAGGAATGTTTGTAAAGCACCTTAAAAAGTAGCGTGCGAGGCTAGCTGAGCAGCCCCATTTCTTAAAACTGCTTTCTTTACACGGACACTCAAAGGTGAGGATTCCAAGGCAGTTCCCATCACACACATCTCAAATGCCCTGCTGCTTTGCTCTAACTTCTCGGTTGTAAGGCATCAGTGCAACTGACTGAAGAAACTCATAAAAAAAATTGCAGAACTGCCATGGTTTTATTATTCTACTTCTAAACTTTAAATTATTTCCATTATCACTTCAGTAATTTGGACAATGCCATCCATAACAATGGCTTTCCTGTGCAGAACTCTATGGCTTTTTCATCTGAGAATAAAGTGATATCAGGGAATGATAAGGACATTTCTACATAAAACAGAAGCGTGACTCAATTTTTTTTCCCTAAGCTGCAGAACAGAAGCTAATTTCTTCCACAATAGCCTATATACACTACTCCTACCTTTATTACTATAGTTAGTGCCATAATTTATCATAATCTTTATCATAACACAGCATTTACTGAATACCAAGACAGGAGACTGATAAAACACAAGCATTGTACTCACAGAGCAAAATAGGAACGAAAAAGAACTCTGTAGAAGAGAGGCAAGGGGGTGACCAGCCTCCACAAAGACAAAGCGATTTTCACTCAGACAGACCCAGTAGACTCACACACCCAGCTCAGCTGTGGAGAAGCTCTAGCTGTCCTCATGGCAGACCAGTCCACATACCAGCCTGCGTGAGCCGGTGTTCAGCCTTCTGGAGCTCTCTGGGAGAGGGACTACACAGGGGTTAGAGCTTCCCCAGTTCCCAAAACATTAAAGCAGAACTCTATTTTTAGAGCAAACCCCACTGTGGGCAGTGATGCTAATAAGAACAGGCTAGAAAGTATTTTGCAGCCAGTGATGATATTTGAATGACTATGACGGAATACAGTGAATGACAGGATGTGAATGAACACCATGGCAAAGTGGCCTCTACCATGGGACAAGGACATGGGATAACTTTACACAGGCCCACGTTGCAATGCCCCTGCTCTGTTAGGTGTCAACACATGGAGCACTCATATGTTCTTGGCCTACAATTATTTGCCACCAGATGTGCTGCAATTATTTCAGCACAAAAATAAGAACCAAAAGGGTCCTGGTGACACCTCTGTATTTCAGGGACGTCTGTGCTGCCTCCTCCCAGTGCTACTGGAAATTAAAGTCACAATGGGATGATGGATGCCTAGGAATGTTGCTCTGATGAAAGGAAACTCCCAGACCAGCTTGCCTTACTACGATAATGATCAAGAGGAGAGGAGGAAATAAAAGGAAATAAGGAGTAATTGCTCAGAAGGAAATAGCTGCTCTCCACAGGGCTGCACTCAGCACTGATGGGCAAGACTGCTTGGCTTTTATGGCACGTGCAGCATGAAGGATGAGAGAAAACTCGTTAGAGAGTAATGGCGGGATACAGAGGAAGCAGCCCAGCGGTACTTTCCGTCAGAGACCCTGGAGAAGTCTAAAGCTCTGTGAATGAAAGTCACAGAGACATAAGAGTAACAACCATGAGTAGCTTTCACGGCTAGCACTAACATACCCACCTTGGGCAGCAGCTGCTACACATGTGCAACAGATACTTGGAAACCCTGCCCCGATGGAGCAGTCCTGGCAACTTGCACGGTGCTTCAAGGCGTGCATTTAAAAGCGGCCAAAGGTCAGTTTCCAATCTAAGATTCCTTCCCAAAGTGCCCAGTTTGATGGCACCCACACAGCCTCTCCTCCCCATGCCATATCAGCACAGACACCAGAACAGAGAAGAGAGGGCTGATTCTGACATGCATATTACACCAAACTGGAAGGCAACAGGAAAAAAACCCCGAATAATTTTGTTCTTTCCCAATCTCTGTCATTATAGGGAAGATTTTTTTTCTACATGGCACTAATCCTCCTACAATGGCATCAGACAAGCAGATGCCCAGAGCCCTGCCTCAAAACCTGCTCGCTCGGGCACAGCACCGCCAGAGCAGTGAGATGCTGCTGCTACCTCCCCATCACCAACAATCCTGAGCTATCACTATCCTCAGCCTCCTCCAGAACCGGAGCCAAGAAGCACCAGGCGTGCTTGGCAGTTTCTCTACGTCACGTGCTGACAAGTCCTTTATGCAGCAGCTTCAATGCTGCCATTACAGGTTGTGCTGGCAGTGGAGGAATGACAAGGCTTTTTCAGGGTCCATTTTTAGGTAAAATGAGGAGTTTCCTGTGTCTGTGTATCTTCCTGTAAAAATTCCTACCGCTCCCGTCTGACTTACAGCTGCTAATAAGGAATTTGACGTTATAGATACATATGTTTGTTGCACTAGAACTGTGGCTTCTTTAAGGCCTTTAGAACTTCATTATACCTGCGACAGTATTTTTAAGAGCTGGTTTTCCTTCAGTCATGTCCTCTTACTGAAAGAGTCCGAACATTTTGTCTACTCCAAGCTGGAGGCTCAGCTGCCATGCTTTTGAAGCAGGCTGTTTGTACTGACCAGGGTGAGCAGTCAGGGACTTGTAAAACTGTCAAATGCTCCCAAAGTTGACACGGATCATAAATAAGTGGAAATGTTTATTCTGTTGTCCCTTGTGCAATGTAAAATAGCAAAGCCTAATTGAACTTTATTAACTCACTTGAAGAAGATGGCGGGGGTGGGGGGAGAAAGGATTGCTGCTTGGAATTTTGCCAGGATAATTTAGGCTCCATGCAGATAGTGAATATAAATGTCTGGAAAATGAAAAGGCTGAGCTATTTGTCCTTTCGTTCCTGCTTTACTACCACACTGATGTTTCGGAACTGTAGCCAACTCTTCAGCTATCACAGCTGGGAACCACAATGTATCCCAGTACTTGGTGGCAACTTTAATTGCATCTTAATCCAGCTCCTCAGCATTAGCTTCCCAAGCTGATTACCCGGACTCCCCAGCTGACATTAGGATCTTTGCTCGGGTCCTTGTCATTAGCCTCCCGTGTCAGTTACTGGGACCCAGACAACTTTAAAGGCATTTTCTTCGCAGAGCACATTAACCGGCTTGTCAGTGTTGGCTGATCTTTTAATTGCTCTACGTAAGCTGGAGAAAACAGTGTTTGGTTTACAGGAATTTCAAAGGGCTCGAGTGAATTAGGTATGTAATGCCCATCAACTTTGGGAGAAACTCCCCAATTTCTAAATCCACACTTGAAAATTCTTATCCAAGCCAGTGGGGCAGGAGACAGGGGATTTAGGTCCCTGCAGCCTCAGCCCAGATACATTGCTTCTCCATGCTTTGGTCCTGATGGCTCTGCAACAGGAGCAGGCACAACATTTCTCTGGTGCAGAAGCTCCATATGACTGGTTTTTTTACAGGACCCTTGTACGTGATTGAGAAACAAATACGTGACGTAAAATTCCTAAGAGGAGCTGTGACAGGAGGGTAACTGCTTGCTTCCAATAGAGCCAACATCAATAAACCCATAGCACAGAAGGAACAAAAACCAGCCAAGTGCATTGTCTGTGCTCCTTCATCATGTAGCACTAAGTTATCCTTATTTATACAAAAAGCCAATAATGCCACTGCCTGTGACACAGGTTCAACCCACATGTTAGGGACTATTTAACCCATCAGAGGCTGGCTGGTAAGGGATTACATTTAAGAGAGTCAGATAATCAGCACTGCTGCGGGTATGCAGTGCTGAGCCTGCTGACAGCTGCTGAGTCTGGGTCAATGGACAATCTTTCACTTGGTCAATATACCCTAAAAAATCCCCATCTGTTGGTGTTCAAAGACCTGCAGCAAAGTCAGGAAAGCTACTGAGTGTTTCCTAAATGCACCCAGCTATGCCGGCAAGGCATGCCGTGTTCTGCATCCCAAGCTGGGGTCACTGTAAGGGCAGGGGCTCCAGAGCAGGGACCCCAGGCTGGGCACTGGCACCAGCACTGCTCCCAGCACTGCTCCCTTGCAGGGCACAGCTAGTGGTGCTGGCCTGGGGCCGCCTCCTGGGCCCAGATCCCACATGCATGTACAGCACCTTTTTGCACCACAGGACGGATGTCTCATAGATATCTACCCACGTGGGATATCTGGCTGCACAGAATCACAGCTCATCCCAGTTACCTGCATTCCTTCAGTGTGAAGGAGTAACTAACTGAAGGCAAATCAACCCTTCATGGCTATGTTGCTGGCTTACCTCAGTGTTGTAACATTTCACCAATGCCATTTTGATGGATTGCTCAATTTTTTTACAAAACTCACTACTGTACCATTTTTGCTTTCCTAGATACCTAGAGCAACATTGCTTCTACCCTCTCCCCCAGAGAATTAAGGTTGGTGTTGCATCCTGCAAAGTAGATACTCTGCCTAGCAGCAGACTCTTCAACTACAGATAGAGCAGACCAGGCATTGGCTTTAAATCAGTGATCCCAGCTCCTGAGTGTGACCCAGCCACATGATGCAGCTGTTGTGTTGCAGTTGGGTCCCTTGCCATGGGTTTGCATGGACCAGACAGAACCTTTACTTTTACTTTGCTGATACAGACTTGGTCTAGACAAAAAATAGTTTGTGGTCTGAAAAATTCATAGGTGGTTGAGCAATGGATCTGTGTGCTGTGAGTGTCAGCGTGCCATGTGACCCTTGCAGCTAACTAGCTTTCCCTGCCTTTGCTGTAGCTGATGCTGCTATGATTTTATTTTCTGCTTTTAATGTGCTCTTTTACTGACCTAACCTAATAGAGCCCTTCCCCTGCCAAAAAGCTGTGGATTGTCCCTTCTGTGGCATTAAATTTTAAAAGAAAAATTAAAAACACCTGATGTGATTCTTAAGCCAAGATGAGCAACACAAAATTGAAAATAAAAATACATGATCAGCCTTTACAACCTGAACAACCATTGTGTGGGGATGCCCATCGAGGCACAGAGCATCCTGGATGCTGGTCCTTGAAGAACATATCAAAAGCGCTGATACATTTTAAATTATTTTCCTAGAAGGTAGACTTAAATCACTAATAACTCTGTAGCTGCTGGACCATTCAGCATTACAGTTCAACAGGGCATAGACACAAGTGTAAATGTCTGTGCAATAACTTCATGTAATGTGGAGGCTCTTACAGTTCGGAACATGAAACACAATGGAAGAAAAGGAGAGTGAATGCAGTGGATAAGCACAAATTTCCTGTCTGAAACAAGGATTCTTCTGGATAGTGTCTGTATTGTTTTTTTTTAAATGAAGACTTAAGAAGTTGTCATGCATCTTTCTCTTAAATTTCATTCACCCAAATCTCATTTAGGTTCACTCTACCCTAATGAAGTTGCAATTTATAGGTGTGTTTCATTAGTGTTAGAGTTGTTTGTTTTACATGTAGCAATCAAATGCAAAATTTGCACAGACTTGTGGTTTCTTTTTCATACAGTTGGTTCCTAAACCAGCAATCTGCATTGCACAATAAAAAGGTGTTGGGTATTGGCACTGGGCTACATGATACCAAAAAAAAATAGCAGGTAGTGTGATATACGACATCTACCTGTGCTTAGCTAAGAAAGTGCTTTCTGCCAGACCCACCCAGAGCAGTGGGAACTGTACACTCCCTGCACTGATTAAGTTCTCAGCTATGTGCTTGGGTTAGGAATTTATCATTTGAATCTAGGAATAACATTGGTAGACTGCGTCCCCATGACAGAAATGCTCCAACTAGACCATGTGGTTTCTCTTCCTCACTCTCATCTTCCTCAGTGTTTGCCATGAGATGACACTGTACAGCCCTAAAATGCTCATTTTCTCTCTCCTTTAGGTTGTTACTTTAACAACACATGTAGGACAAGCTTCCTAGGGTTGTAGAAAAAGCCTACAGAAAATATTACAGGGGCACTTCAGTATGGCACAGCGTTGTGAAGAATTTCTGGAGGCTTTTCAGGAAGGAATCACATTCTCCTCTTGCTGGTTTTATCCATCCTATAGTGTGATGAACCTGGGGACCCTCCCATCAGCCTCTGCTCAGAAGCAGCTCGGCCCACAGACCGTAAGCTTACACTCCGCAGAAGCTGGTTCTTCGCAACTCTCTCTGAAGTAGGAATTGCTGTTTTCACTGGGATGTCTGGAATGACACCGTCTCAGTTTCAGAAGAGGCTTTTGGGTATTTTCACAGTGTGTCAAACCCTCTGCACAGAGCCGCCTGGCCACAGACTAATGGGGCTGCCGATGGAGGTTGCCATGCCGAAGGGAAAGATGACAGAAAAGCTGTTCCCTGTTCACCTGGGCTCTTACCTTCCCTGCTGTGCAGCTCACCAAGGTCCACTCCAAAACCTATTCCTAAAGCCCCAAAGCTTACGCCATCATTTGAAGCCTGGAAAATAGGATCTTCTCCCCAAACAGTTGGTCATTAGTGCTTGATTTCTGTTTCTGAAACCACTTCCCCTTGCTGAAGACTCTCCAGAACCTTTGTATCGGGTTGCATTAACAGCCAACATAACTTGACCAGAAACCAGCCACCAGCCTGCCGCAGGTCAGCACATGTACGGATTGTGTATGCAGCGTCTCCAAGCCAGTTACATTCCACCTTGCTTAGACACTGAGATTGCTCAAATATGGCAAAAAACAATCCCAGGGCTGGTCACGTTCAACAGCTTAAAAAAATACTGCACGACCAGAATCAATCATTTTCATAAATGAGCCTGTCGTCTCTAAATCCCCCGGTCATCCTGCACCAAAACTGTGCAACCCCCCAAGTTACTGAAGTTATTTTGGACAGGCACTGTCCTAAGAAACGGAGTCACATCTCATTAAAGCCAAGCTTCTTGCATATTTTAATTCTGATATCACTGGAATATTTCCCATGCAAACACATTTACCAGAGATGGCCTCACGCCTTCCTTCCCATCACTCCCTTTTACTGCCTCCCACAACAAACGCTTTTCAGGAATCAAAACTGAAAGGAATTGCATTTCTGACTTTCTCTTAGTAAGATCCCAAAGTAATTGTTTTCCATTTCCCTTCCTGATGATCTTGAGTTATCACAGGAGATCAAAAACTATAACCTGAGCTGTGACTACGTGAGTAGGCATCAAGGCAAGTATTTCTATGGAAACAAGTTCAGAGAAAAGCTGCATGATGGATTGTGGAGCTGGAGCAGCTGGGAGGAAAAATGCAGAACAAAACAAAGGCAATACATGAAGACAGAGTTAAAAGAGATGAATAGTAAAGGTAGTGGGGAAGAATTTTCAGTTACGAAGACAATTAATAAGCTCAATAGAAAAGGGTTTAAAATAGGAAATAATCAGATAAAACAAATTAAAATCAGGTTTAGGAAACCAAAAACTTCCCGACAGGGAAATCCATGGATTGAAAAGTATTTTCCCAAGGACAAAGACTGAAACTTTATCATCTGTGACTCGAGGCAGATTAGAAAAACTGCTAGTATGTGTATTTCAGGGAACAAAGATGTATGAGCAAAAACCTGGACTGCCGGGCTATTCTTCTTCTCCTGTGACAACAGTGAGCTGAATAAAGTCTTTAACCTTGCTTAAAAAAGAGGAAAATAATACTGTTAAAAATAGATTCTTGAATACACCGAAGTGATGTTGAGACAAAGACAAAACATTAACACATCATATTAGAAAAGTAGCATCTGGTTCTCATTCTGGTCTTTCTGCCAGAAAGCATCTTTGTGAGAACAGGAGCATGAGAAAATAAGCACATTTAATGCCACCCTGAAATTAACAGTACATTCCCCTCCTTCCCCAAAAATCAAGATTAAATGGTGTGGCTCTGAGTCAGTCAAAAAGCTGTTGGAGTGCAGCACACACATCTTCATGGTTTGTCCAGGCTGTAGGCATTCAAAACCACTCAAACCTGGTTCTTACAATCTTCACCATCAAAATCTTAAAATGTGATTAAAATCTTTCAAATGGTGTTCACAGTATTTTCTCCACCTTCCGATCACCTTTGCTTGACTGCTTTCATTGTGACCTTTCGGTGAAACCTGCAGCAGATAAAGCTCTCACATTTCCAATCTCACGTTGGAAACACAGACCTGAACTCTAGAGATACTCCTGCTACAGACTTTGGTCCCTGACAAGGTCAGGTAATCATTAGTTCTCATTTTATGTCTTCCCTTCCAAACTCCGCCTTCAGCAGTTAGGTCACAGTGATCTGAAAGGTCCTTTCCAACCAAGACAATTCCATGATTCTCTAATGGTAGGAAATGTACCCCTTACCTCTTGTAGAAATCCCTGCAAAATAAAAACCAGAGACAATTCCACTTCCAATATCAGACACCAGGACTAGGAATAAACCACAACACACGCACCCTGCATCCTTAGACGGAGTTGGTCTTTTTATATGGCTGTTTACCTGCTGCTACAGTAACCACCACTTCTCTGTGTTGCTATGAAGGGAAATATTGTGGAATTGCTGATCCTGAAACAGAGTATTGCCTTGCCCAGCAGGTGACAATGGCTCTGTCTGACCTTCACTCCTTTAAATCCCCGTGCTCCTATTCCCATTTAGATTGTGCAATCCAGTTCTCATCAGAGCGGGTCAAATCTCAAGCTGGAACTTCACTTTTGTCTTCTGTGGTTAAAAGTCAAGCATTTTTTAAAGGAGAAAACACTGTGCTATCACAATGAATTCCGGGGATTTTCTCAAGGAATTATTATGGTTAGACTAAACAAATTGAAGAAATCTTCCAGAGCTAGTGAAGTTCCTAAAACATGGGTGAGAGAATGTCGCAACAAAGAACGTAACATCTTGTTTCATAGACTTGCCAAGAATGTTTAACTTGAAAAGAAACTCAGGAGAATTGTGCTTGTAGTGGGTGCGTGGAGTTCCCTGCAGAGTCTCCCCTCCAGGGATGTACATCCATGTCAAACCTGGAAACAGCACAGAGAAGAGCTTAACTGCCTGGTGCAGAGAATGGGGTACCCAGAGCAAGATCGCAGCTCTGATTCCTGTGACCGAGAAAAACGAGCAGAGCAAACACTTTGATTCTCTCCATCACATCTCTTTCTCTCATACCTGAAGAGCCAATGCCAAAGGCAAAGGTGCCACTAAAGGCAGAGCCACCACCCCTTGCGCAGTCTCTACATAAAAGCATTGGCACTGCAGAGTATTGGCCCGGGTGCTTGAGGAGCACAGCTCCACAAAACGTGTCTTTGGACAGAGGCTTCTGCTGAAGGGCAGCACTCAACGGCTTAATTTCAGGTTTTTGCCTGCCAAAATGTACTCAATGATCGAGATCATAGAATCATAGAATCACAGAATCGTAGGGGTTGGAAGGGACCTCAAGAGATCATCAGGTCCAACCCCCCTGCCAAAGCAGGCTCCCTAGGACATATCACTCAGATAGGCGTCCAGACGGGTCTTGAATATCTCCAGAGAAGGAGACTCCACCACCTCCCTGGCCAGCCTGTCCCAGGGCTCTGTCACCCTCACTGTGAAAAAGTTCTTCCCCATGTTGGTGCGGAACTTCCTGTGCTCCAACTTGCAGCCGTTGCCCCTTGTCCTGTCCCCACAGACCACTGAAAAGGGGCTGGCCAATTCCCCCTGCATCCCCTGCTTAAGATAATTATAGACTTTAATTAGGTCCCCCCCTAGTCTTCTCTTCTCATGGCTGAAGAGTCCCAACTTACTCAGCCTATCCTCATAGGGGAGATGTTCCAGGCCCCTAATCATCTTCGTAGCCCTTCTTTGGACTCTCTCCAGGAGATCCCTGTCCTTTTTAAACCAAGGAGCCCAGAACTGGACACAATACTCCAGGTGGGGCCTGACCAGGGCAGAGTAGAGGGGGAGGATCACCTCCTTTGACCTGCTGGCTACACTCCTCCGGATGCACCCCAGGATCCCATTGGCTCTCCTAATATGCAGGATTGGTTTCAGAGCATACTGAATTCAAATGACCGTCACCTTCTCACAGGTAAAGCTCAAAACAAAGCCCATTTTGCATAGGTTGCAGAAAAAACTATGCTTATAATGTCTTACTTTTCCTCCTTCCACCACAGTAACCTCTCCAAAAGGTTTTGCCATCCCTGTCATTAAGGCACATTTCCAGAACTGCAAGAACAGCTGTGCTGGGGTTATTTACACCCCAGGTAGAGGAGGAGGCTTGCTTCATGGAGTGGTATGAGCGAGCTGCTGAGCTGCTCCCGAGGAAGTTTTAGATCACATCCTTTATTACTAGACCCAAGGTAGTGGGGAATAGATGATTCTTAACTCTCCTCACACACACCACACGAGACCTCACAAATACCCTGCCATTAAAGCTTGGTTTTTATTCAGAATAGTATTATTTCACAAAATACTTTTCCCAGCAAAGCGGTCAGGCTGGGATCTGCTACTCTCCACAGCAAATTTTGGAAGCAATACCCTGTTTCTCCAGGAGGGAACCTTAGAAAGGTTTCATGGGAGAAACAATCCCGAATGAGCAATCCACAGCACAGCCCTGGAGATGCGTGCCAGGTCCTGCGGAGGCATTAGCAAACACGGTGTCCTGCAATCAATGCCAAAGGCAGTATGTTAAACGGGAGCGCCAGACGATCCCACAGAGGAGACACAATGTCAAGAAACAGACGAAGCTCCCCTAATTAATATGTGTTGAATTGTACGGGAAAGGAAAGTACCTTCTTTCAACTCTTCCCACATAAGAAGCCAACAGACTGTAATTAGCTTTGATTCACAAAGCCGCATTTCACAGCCCCCCTGCCCATCACTACCTCCCTGCTCAGACACAGCATCTGCTTCTGGCCGGCTCCTGATGGGATGCTGATGTGGAAGTGGTGCTGAGTGACTCGCCAGGCACCTGGGCACGCCAGTTCTGAACCAGGATGGGCATCGTTGTGTATCCCTGGCATCAGTGCTCGGTGTTTCAACATAACGCCCCACTGCTTGTGAAAACTGTGTGTGCTGGTAACAAATTCCAGGCCAAAAGAAACAAGTGTTAAAAAAAAGGGAGGGAAGGAAATCCAGCAGCAAGTGGCCATTCCTGCCAGGTTACCCAACTCGCTTTGATTGCCTAACACACACACACACCCCAGTATACATGGTATATAACTGGGTGGAAGTCAGGAAGATAAAAAAAAATCAGAGCTTCTGGTGAGTTAGATGTAGTTCAACACAGCCCTCATCTGCTAGTGTTCAGCAGTTAAATTCTACCCAGAGGAAGCAGTGGGGGAAAGAAACACCACACCTTTGTCTCACCTCTGAGATGTAGTCTATAGACAGTGGTGTCCCACGTCTTCTGAAGGCATTCTGAAATCCATCCACCTCTTCCCAGGGCCACCCAGCCAACAGCACTTCTTTTCGACCCGGAGTGACTGTCAGCCCAGCAGCACATTAAAGCGCCATATTTTATCGCAGGAGAGCTAGGTACAATAGTTCCCATGAATAAGAAGCACTAGAATATATAAACTCTGGAAATACAGGTATTTTATGGGTGAAATTGCTTATTAGAACAGTAAAATCTGAAAGGTAGCAAGGTTTTCATAGAATACCAACTAAACAGATTTAAGAAATACTGATTTGAACTCTCCCCAGTAGTTCACATCCTAGTTTTATTATTTGCAAGCATTTGTGAAACCATAATTTTGCTCAGAGGAATGGGGGGGGGCACCCCACAGATGTTGCTTGTGGCTAGCAAATCTGCTCTTTGGTGCAACCAATGAATAGCGCAGCGAGTCAGAGCAGATTGCATTCCCCCATAGGCTGAAACTCTACAATGATATGTGAGGAGGGTTTACCCATCTATTTCCAGGAGCTCATAGAGGAGGAAAAAAGCCTGGTGGTTAACTTGAGCCAAGTCTATCATTATAGATTATGGACTGATTTTACGATACAATTTATGTATGTCATTTGCTGTTTTCCCAGTCTAAGTCTATCATCAACACATAATTCTTCAAAACCTTTGAGACCGTCCCAGAAAACACTGTGATTCTTTTCAGTGGGTTATTTTCCCTGTGCATGCTTTTCTGTGACATATGCTTAAACTTCTCATTTGAATCAGTTATGTTAGTGCTGTTTGCAAGAAATAATAGCCAAAAGATTCCAATAAATAGCCTCAGTAAATTCCACAGGTAGCTGGAGCATCTTCCTCTGAAAAGCAGAGCAGCTTGTATCTGGAGCTCAGAGAGGCTGAGGCTCATTTGGCTTTTCACTTTGGTACTTTAAATGAGAAGAAGATGTCAAAGAGAAGAAGAATAAAGCAACCAGTGAGGGGGAAAGAGACACTACAGATCAGACTCTGTAAGGCAAAGTGTAAAATTGCAGTAGCAACTTGTAAATCCATTTTGAAAGTGTACGGAATGCGCTGTCTGGACACGTAACTGCAGAGGATCTCCCATCGCAGCCATTAGATGGATTGTGACAAGAGCCAAGAAACAGGTCAGTGTTCTCAACGCTTTGAAAATCGTTTCCTTTGCAGCAATTCTAAAAAGTGGAAAAACCTTGGAAAGATGACAGAGGTGCTCTAATGATGTATCTCATTTTTATAATAGGTCTTGGAATTGGTGTCAAATTGATTTCAAGGCAACAGAAAACTAGATTCAAATGCTCAGCCTCTTTAACAGATGGTAATCTATCTCAGCATTGCCCGGTAGCTTATTTTAATCTCCACATGGTAATTGTTTATTGAAAGAATAGAATATCCTTCACATATGAAAACAGCTTAAAAACCACTTTATGAATATCTTAAAGCTCATTAAAAATATTTAATATAATTGCTAGCACCCAGCTCTCACATTATCACAGGAGTCCCATGTCCCCTCTGTCCAACACCCACTTGTCCTGACCTAAAACTGTCAAATAATACTGAGGAGATACTCCTTGCTGGACTTGATCGTCCCCTCCTCCCGTGAGGAGGGCTGCTTAGCACCACTGGACTCCCTCACCCCAGGTCCCACGTGCATGGGGAGCTTTCTAGCAGGGGACTGACTTTGCTCTGTGCTTTATGGACCCAGTGTGTCTCTCGTCAGTGTTTAAGTTGTGTACATAACTCGTGCTGACCTCTTCCTTCTTCACTGCAGCACTCGCCTGAGCCAGAGATCTGTCGGGCGTCACAAGGCTGCTTATTTGACGCACTGTTTTTAAATAACTCACAAATATTTAAACAACATTTCTATCAGCATTGCATGTTTAGAAGACATCCAGAAAGGACAAGACTTGCCAAGCCAGTTGGCCCAAAGTGAGACCGGCACCGCAGCAGCAAGCGGAGTGGCCATGACTCAGGGCAGCTTATGCAAAGCCCCTGGCAAGAGCCCAGAGGCTCTCAGCACCCCAGGGAAGGTGCCCTGTGAGACAGGCTAGGCACTGGGGGCACAGCACCCTGCGCTACCAAGCCTTAACTGTGCTTGAGCCACTATCTGCATTCTATGGGATAGCGAAGAACCCAAAGCCACTAGTGAAGACATCAGTACCCAGTTTTGGTTTTGTGACCTCTGTCAGGTCCTTCAACCTATCCCCCGCTCCTCTGCTAGAAGAGCTGGAGCACCTATTCTGGCTAACTTACCTTTGCGAGTTCTAAGCCAGGCTGTAAGCCTAGGTCTGAAGACTAGCTGAGCCAATGATCCTACCAGACAGCAGTATGATGACAAAAGCCCATACAGATTGTCATTGTAATTGTAATTCTAATTTAACAACCACTTAAAATACACGGCTGTATCTTCCATAAACATGTCTAGTTGACCATGAGGTCTCCACTACCAGGTGATGGGTTGCAAATGGCATCCACTATCCAGGCACTACCGTAAACCAATTTTACAACCAGTTTCTGTTTTGGAAATATAGCAAAGCCAGTAAAGCTTGGGTTTAAAACCCTAAAGGTTGCTTTGCTCTAACAGGCTTTCAAAACTCAAAAGAAAAGTATTTCATGCATTTTGAATTTGAAGGAGATGCCTGTTAAGGTGTTCAAAAAAGAAATACTGACAGTAAACTGCTAAAACCCATTAAAAAAAGCACTTTAGATCAAAAGACCTTGATTCACTTTAACTCACTTCAGATTTCAGCAGTGCCCAGTCCTTGCCTAAGACTGAAGTAGGGCTTGATGACAGCCTGCTTATGATGGGCAGTTGCATAACGTTCTTGTTTGTATCCAGGCATACACAACTCCTAGCTTATTGAGCCAAACAATTTCTCCTTAGATGGCTTGGCTGTGTAGGCTGTTACAGGACGTGGACTTGGCAGGTCACAGCAGTATGTGTTGTCCTGAGAGAGGGTTGGCGAGAAGCATGAAGCAGATGTCAATTCTTCACCTTCTTTTTTAAGCAATGAGGCAGATAAAGGTAGCTAGATTAGAATCACAGAAAATACACATGCCATTTGCATACACATGGTGCTGGAATGGGCTGCCCAGAGAGGTGGTGGATGCCCCATCCCTGGGTGTGGGACGGGGCCCTGGCCAACCTTGTCTAGATCACGCCTGGAGGTTGGTGGCCCTGCCTGTGGAAGCGGTTGGAACTCTATGATCCTTGGGGTCCTTTCCAACCCAGATCATTCTATGATTCATTTCCTCTGCTTGCCATATACCTACAAAATTACTTGAGTCAATGTCACAGGCTGGTGTCGAAATAGATCTGGAAGGTATAAGATGCACATTAGCTACCTAGGCAAGGTAACAAGCAAAGTATGCGTTCAGGAAAAAAGTGGGTTATTCTGTCAACACTTGAACGCCAGCAGATGCAATCCCCTTTAAGTTGTGCCCTGCAGAAGAGCTCAGTTTCTCACTTTCTGCAAAGCGACCTAACATTTAGCATAATAGAAGCCTATTATATATTTCTAAGACCTGTTTGCAGGGAAGATACCATCTCCACGTCTACAATTGGTGGTGAAGTAACAGGGCTCAGGCTGCCTGACCCCCAATGCCCTTTCTAACAAATTGCCCTTACATCCCAAGTTGGAAACCAGGTTTCAGCCGAGGTCAGTTGTTAGAGGTGTCATTTCCCATGGGCACAAACCTGCCAAGAGTGGATGGGTCAGCAAGTGTGTACCACAGTCCAGTAGTGGATGTTTTGAAGGCTGCTAAAAGTTCAGGGACACTTACCTTTACCTAAAAGCACTGCCACATATTTCAGCAACAGGGAGATTTATCTTGTCTTCCCCCATTTAAGAGTGACTGTTGCCGTCAGGTTCCAGCTGAGCCCAAGGAGTGCTGCGCAGTCTCTAGCCATGGCATTTAGTCCTTACCTCAGATAACGCAGAGTCTGCACTGACAGGACCTGATGGGCTGGTTTACATCAGTATCACTTACCCAACTTCACTATAAATTTGTGCAGCTCTTGTGAAGGAGGCAGTATTATGGAAACCCAAAGTATTCATACACTCCCTCCTTCCTCCCCTCTAGAAATGCCCCACTTTATTTTTAAGAAGTAAAAAGAACAAAAGAAAAAAAAAGAAAAAAGGGCACTGCTCCCTTGCAACATCCAGCCAGCATAAGCAGTGACAACACCCACACGAAATATTTTACCATTAATGGCTCCAATAGAAAGCTTTCTGGATGATCTATGGAAGCCCTGCAATCAGGAATATTATAAGCTGTGCTCAGCCTCATTTCAAATTGATGAGAGGGGAGTTGCCCTCACTTGTACCATCAAATTTAGAAATCCACTTAAGTCCTTTTGATGTTATTTGAATGATCACTTCTGAAAGATTATTAAAAATGCAGCTAAGCCGTATTTGTTTTTTCTGCAATGTCTGGAAAGTGTAAACACTTAAATCATCAACCAAGTGCATATCATTCATATTCACCATACCTTTTAAAAGCATACTTAGCATACCACTGAGAAAGATTACTCTGCTGACAGAAATCAAGTGTCTGGATTAATTTAAAGAAGTGCATTTCACAATCCATCATTCCAGAATGGGAGAACAAGGAACTGCTCAGTTAAATTAACTGGTGAGTTACTCTAGAACAAATTAAAGGAAATTCATCTCTGCACTATGTCTACTTCAGACGCGTAATTCGGGGCTGATGCTATTAAAAGCCATGCAGACTGGCTGAATTTTACAAAGTCTGAATAATTTTACAACCTATTTATTTCTTTCCCACATTGTGCAAGTTCCCTTGCACAACGTGGGAAGCAGCAGGATTAGTAGCTTGGAACAGGAGCTAGTTTCAGGCCAGTGCTCTTCAGGAAAGTTTTGAAGGAGTACAGGTATGGGAAACCAGCCTGGGAATGGTTGGACACAGGCAAAGCCAAGAGGAGAGTAAGCACAGAGGCTGCTTGCTGTGCCCACTGTGCTTGAAGTGACACCAGGGCCTTCTGACATCAGGTTCTGTCCCTGGGACACAGTGGACATGGACCATATCCATGTCCATCAGGTAAAGAGCTTTCCTTAGACCATTCCTGGCCCATGTCCACCTTGCTCAACGAGGGCAGTCTGGACTAAAGGGGTTTTTTCTTCTGAAAAAAAGTTTTACTTGATAACCCAAGAACTCACTTGCAGAGGCAATTACGCTCCACAGAACATACAATCTACTGAGAAGTCTTTACAAGCAATAGAAGAAATAAAGAAACTTAAGAGTAATGAGTAAGTAACTTAACGGGAATGTAGCAAGGAAGATACGTCTGTGCAGAACTCCTTGTTGTACCTGTTTGCTCCTGTTTTGCAGATACTGCACAAAGCCTAAACTTCCCAGAGGATATTTTTAGCCTTCACCTTTTTTCTTTAATCTTTAGATAACCATTTTCCCTTTAAATTTTCATCTTTTTCTCCCTGTTTCTGCATAGATATACTCAACCCAACCTTCTCATAGCAGAAGAAACCGTAGTTTGAAACAGAGTGCTCCAATGAGATACAAACTCCTTTAAAACCATTTTATCCTCGAAGTAAACGGGAATTCGATCCTCACAGGGCTATACTGACAACATTGCAGGCAAAGCATCAGCGTATTTCACTTCATTTCCCTAATGAGGGCTGATCTTGGCTGGGCACAGCAGAGGCCTAACAGTACAACTGATGCTTCCTCCCTCACCCTGCAAGGCCAAGAAGCAGCAGAGAGCATGCAGGAGAAAAGCTCCCGCACACACACATCTGCATCATGGTGTGGAGGAAATGCCTTGCACACCTGCACCTTCCCTGTCAGCCGGCTGGCAAACAGTGGCTGTAATGGGGGGACGAGAGCAGAGGAGCAAGAACATGCACATCCACCCATCAGTGACCTTCAGGGTATGAGGGGGGAGCAGGACTTCAGCCAGCCTGAAGTGTTAGAGAAGTCCTCAGGACATAAAGCTTCTCTGTCCAGGGGTCAGACCCCAGAGGGATGGCAAAGCTGCCCTGGGATCAGGAGATGGACATGACACCTGAGGCCAGGGATGAAGTGTCATGCTGTGCTGGCTGAGCACCACAGGCTACTTTCTCAACGCCATCAGGGAGGGCAGGAGAATGGGCACAGAAAGGCAAACCACAGGGTGGGTGTGGGCAGTTTGCTGGGACAGTACTGGGAGGGGGAACAGCCACAACAGGACTTAGAATATACACAACGGCACTTTACAGACTGGACCTTCAGCCCGTTTCCCCCTGCCTAGCCCCTTTCATGGGGGCATGACATCGCAGGGATCACCTGTGCTGGCTCCAGGGGGAAACTCGCTCTGTCCCAGCCCAAACCAGGACACTGGCTCAGAAGAGTCACGGGCCAGCCAGCAGCGCTGCTCTGGCTCCTCTCCCCGCAGGCGGAGGCCAGGTGGTGATGTTTCACCACACAGGGCATGTCTGCAGGTGGGTCTGCTTTCGGGGGTGCCCTATCGCTGAGAGGCCAGGCTGTGAGTCAGCCCTCCTCCAACCTCATGAGCATGAAGTAACAGCCACAAGCTCCTCCCTGAAGCTCATCCAGGTGCTCCAACTAGCACAGACACCCACAGATTTCACCTTTGGTAGCAACAGCTCATTCCTCCATCCGCTCCCAACCTGATACATTGAGGTGTATCTCATAAATCTCATATGCTAATTGGTTTGGGAGATAATATTTCTGCAAATTCCAATTTCCACCATAGCAAAGGAGGCATCTCAATTCCCCAGGTCCCATCTGCACACTCTAGAAAGGACCAAAATAAGGGGGGAGGTGTTGCTCTGAAGAGCTGTGCTGACTCTGAGAAGGTGGAGCAGAGGAGACACGCTGCCATTCTGCAAGGTCACTCAGCTGGTGAAAGGGCAATGGCAAACACAAAGCCTCCTTGCAAAACCCACCCTTCGGGCCCGGCTAGCTGCCACACGCTGCCTTCTGTGAACTCTGCTCGGGATATCCTATCCAGCAACCCAGTGCAATTAATCCTCCTCTATTGTAAATGGGAGCTTCTGCTGAAGTCCCAGCCATTTATTTTCATACACGTGGCAAAACACCTCTTTCTTTTATTGTCCTAGTCAAAATCAGCCCAATTTTTCAGGCTGATAGGGCATTTGGCAGTAATGCACTAAAATGGCTCTCTACTGCTGTATGATAGCCGAGCGCTGGCACAGGGAGATTTATAACGCTGAGCCCCAGGTAAGGATGCTCCATTTTCCTGCAGACTGATTAGTGCTGTCTATTTCAGTGATTTAAGTGTTTTTTCAAAGTATGCATTTGAAGAGCTGAAATGGATACATATTGTCAGCTTCTGGCAGTTTAAGTGCAAACAGCTGCCCTGAAAGCTCTGTGCAGTACCACAAAGAGATGAGCCTCTATGAAAGCCAGTCAATCAAAGAAGATAAATCTTTGTGTCAGTTCCAATTATCGAGATACTCCAGTTAACTTGGGGAATCACAGACATTAGACTGACTTTAAATGCCCACGTGGCTGGGACCATACCATTGCTCTTGGGAGGCAATTTCACTGTCTGACAGATCAAGAGGCTTTTCTCAGCTAGTTAATTCCAATTAAGTTTTTCCTCTCAATTTCATCCCACTATCTATTATCCTCAGTCAGCTACCCTTTGCAATTCCTCTCCCACCATGCTGCTCACACTAACAGTCCTGGAAACGGTGACATTATTACAAGTACCTGGAGATGACACCCATGAGACCTCCTAGCCTCAGAGCAAAGATGGTTTCTGTCTTAATGAGCCTCCTTCAGCTGTGAAGGCCTTGAAATAAAGCTATACACGTTAATTCAGGTATACCAGCAACCTCCTCTCCTTGTGTTTTGCCTCTTTTGTCCTCTAATAAGTTTTGTTTCTTCTGGCTACCCTGACTTCAAGCATGAAGATGGGTTTACATGGCATAACCCTGCTGCAGAATTACCTCCTGATACTTGCTAGAATGCTACAAGCACCCATGTCCTGGAAGACATTGCAAGTATAGATAACGTAATACAAAAATTAAAATTTTCCCAGCATAGTGCTGTGTCATAATCCTTATGTAAAGGAAAAATTACAAGGGATTCTATTAAATGATCCCCTCCAAAAATTAACGGGAATTACACAGTAGATGGGAATTACTGTCATCTTACCTCTGACCTCAAAACGGACTGGTCACACAGCTACCCGGCTCTCCTGCCCCTAACCACACCACTGTCTCTCATGCTTAGAAAGAAAAACAAAATTAAACAATATGTAAACATATTCCTCCAGCTCAGGAAGGTCAAAGGTTTTGCAAGTTTATTTCCAGAAGCGGAAGGAATTCAGCCTTGTTGTCAGCACAGCAGCAAGCCCCAAAGGGTGGCATACACCTCTGGGGAAGCAGATCCCCTTACCCGAGGGCAGGCAGAGAAAGCCCAGGGAAGGGAGATGAGGCACATCGAGGGCACGGATGCCCCTTCACCTACCCCTTCAAGGATATGCACACCCTTCTGCATAGATTTACACACATGATCAATTTTACACTCCACGCTGTCCTGCTAAGACCCTGGAGATAAAACGTGCAAATGGTCAAGCCAAGATTTGAGCTGCAATCCCAATTTACACCAGCATAAAGGAAAGTGCTACCCAGCCCAGTATTTATGTTACTCAGGCCAAGGAACAAAAGTAGTGGCAGCTGTGAACAATTTAAAAATCAAAACCCTGATGGGAGGACCTTCACGCACAGGTTTGGTTTGTTGTTGCAGCTGACTCTCTGCATCTACTTTATCTTTTTTTTTTTTTTCCATTCTTTTCAGAGATGTTTGACCTTAAAAGCAAAAGGATAGAGTAGGTCAGGAGGAGTGTTTATTATGTATGAGCTATTCTCCTTTCATGTTAGCAAAACCCTTTTGTAAAAGTTGGCAAAAGTCCCTGTTACAGCTAAATTTCAGACCCATGGGTGATCCGGAATTTAACATTATTTATGTCTCCGTATAAAAAAAGCAATGAAAAGGAAGCAAATTCAAGGAAAATAATCGGAGCACAGCTGAGGTCTGGTAGCTTTACTTATTTAAACCATTCAAGTCTATGACTGCCCTTGTCTTCCCTGATGTGGGATAACTCTCAGTGGTTCGAGAGCTCACTATGTAGAAGCTGGTGTGTTTGCAGAAATTACACATGGTCCTTAAGTCAGTGCTGTTTCAATGGCAAGGAGCACGGAGACGTCACCGCATGCAAGGCCTGACTCGTGGGGCAGAGCTCCTGCGTGGAGCTGTGCCGACACCAGTTGCTCACACCACTGTGCTCACACCACTGCTGCACTGGTAGCAGCACAGAATTTGCAGCTTATATCCTTGGCGATGCAGGTACAGAGAGGAGCGCTGCAGGGGGCCCCACTTCAACCCCCTGGCCTTCACTGAGGGCCCGTTTCAACCCTGTGCCCCCAGCCCTGGCTCTTCCATGGGCTGAGATGACTAGCAGTCACACTTGGCAATCCTCACTTGCTTACCGCGGTACGTGGCTCCACAGCAACTCGCCGCCCAGGAGCTGCTTGTAATGTAAGCGTAACGGCTGAGTCCAAATGAGACCTCAGGTCCAGCCCTTGGCTGCCAAGGTTGTCCGGGCTTACATCGCTGCAGAGACCATCGCTCCTGAGGGGTGGGGTTCCAGAGAACATTTTTAGGAAAGGGTTATTTGTGTTTGCTGTTTCCCAGAATGGTCCCAGGGACAAACCCATGCTGGCTGCTTTTCCAGGCCTCTCTTACTTTTAACTAACATGCACACATGGAGCAAGCTACCAGTTCAGAAAACAGATCTGCTTCTTGTCTTGTCACTTCACAGCGAGTTTCCAACAAAGCCAGAGAAAAAAACCACAGTTGCTTCTTTGACAAATACACACCAGAGAAATCACTCTCCAAAACCTTGTAGCATCACAGCCAGAGGCCAGTCCTAGTACCAAGACAAGCGCTGTCCACACTTCTCCCTTGGCCACTCATTGTTCCAGAAGCTCTCACTTCAAAGAGATACCACTCTGTGATGCAGTAGCTCCTCTCCCCAGTGCACAGAACATGAGGGAACTACAGCAAGGAAGAAAGCAGCACCAGACAGCCCCTCCAGAATGACTTCCCCAGGATTTAGGGGAAGCTGTTATTATTCAGTTTGGAGTAGAGATGAGCTATCTAAGTTTTGAAGAAGAGCACATTTAAATGCACAATAGTTTTCACTTTGAGGCATTCTCTCCCTCCAGCATTAGCATACATTAAATATGTGCATATTTAATGCTTCACAAGCTCTGCAGCAATCAGGCTGGATCTGCAAAGGGAACTTGCCTGGGTAATTCAGGTGTCTGGGTAACATCAGACCCTTGAGGTACAGCTAGGGTGACATTTTTGGAAGTATCTAAATTTCTTGAACTCTTTAAGCTCCACTGAAACTTGCTTGAGGTGAATTTGAACGGAACTTGCTCTCCCAAATCTCTTTTGTGTTGTAGAAGAGGTTAGCTTCTGTCTTTAAATTTCACAGTAAATAACAAGCAGACTGCTTGGAAAGTTGGGTACAGAGTATGAGTTTGGACAGCACGATCATGAGCATAAATGAGCACCACTCCTTTGAATATTAAAGGTGTATTTAATGCGGTCGACAAGGTCGCACAGCAATTCAATGGGCAGATCCAAATCATAGCCCTCAGGGCATATTACCTGCAATCAGATGCAGGAGTAATTGAGTAATTGCGCAGACTTAAGAGCAGCATTACATCAACTTAACATATGGCTAGAAAGGGGCTTGGGGAGGTTCAGTGATTTGCTGAAAGGCAGAAAGAGTCAAAAGCAGGGCTGACATTAGACATGAACAGCTAATTTCATCGCACAGGTAACCTGGCACTGGAAAGTCTGCTTCCAATTTATGCTCCATAAAACTTCTGATCTGCGAGTCATAGTTTTCACCATCCATCACTGGAAATTCTAAGAGTCCCCCACTCGAAGGACACATTACTGACCATGGGCACTATGTCTGGAGAACCTGAGAGCGGGAGACAGCCAGTGCCTTCACTCCAACAAACAGGAGCAGGGCCTGTGTGGGGTCTGAGACCACAGGTAAGGCACAGCAACACCTGCTGAGCAGGTACGTCCCTGCATGGGGCAGCAAGAAAGTGCCCTGGACTGCTGAGCTTCAGCACAGGCTGTTGAGCTTCAGCACAGGCTGCTGGCCTGGCAGAGGCCCACCAGCCCTACCTGACAGCCACTTGCCTCTCACAGCAGCTGTCAATGTGAAACGTGTGCTAGTGCAGCATTTCCTGTCTCCTACTTGGGATGGGTCCCGCAGTCATTTTTCCACTAAAACGCTCGAGCATTTTTTTGAAAACATCTAAACAGGAAGAGACCTGACCTCTCCTCCCTGAACATCGTGTGCTCTCTTCTGGCAACACAAGAAGGCTCGTGTGCCAACTGCGGCGGCGACTGCGGGGTGAACCATGGGGTGGATCCCACACCTCGGGACTGCACATGGGCTCCGCTGGTTTGTGCTGGGTAGTGTGCACAGCTTGCCTTAAAATACTCAGCAGTCTTGGGGTTTTAAAGTCCTCCCTACTCAGCGGAGCATGCCCACCTCATTCCAGCTCACTGCCGAGCCTGACTGTGCAGAGGAACCCTGAGGTCCGGTGAGCAGGTCGTGGAGGAGCTGCCCCACAGCTCTGACACGAAAGGAAAAATCCCACCTACTCAATTGGTCTGATGTTGGGCCAGATACGGAGTCGGGTAGGCACTGGGCAGCTCCTCCTGCATGCTTTCACTGGGCACAGAATGGTTTTAGGCATTGTTTCCACTTGGAAACTGTGCTTGAAAACCCAGGCCACCGAGACGACAGATGCAGCAGGTGCAGAAGTCCTGTTAGCTGGGCATGCACCAAACACAGCCCCAGCTGGCTTGGGGCGCTGGAAGGGGACCCGGTGGCACTGCCCATTGCCAGGGTCTGGCATCTTTCCTTGGAAGGGCACTGCCGCCCTCGACAGACCCAGCACAGGGGATTTAGTTCAAACTCCCCAGCATGTTGCATTACAACGTTAAGAGGCTGGGCAGCTCTGAAGGTAGCACCTAGAAGCCAAATGACAAGGCAGCTTCCTTGCAGCGAGTGAATACAGAGTCTCCTGGCACCACCAGATCACAGCACCAGGGCACTGTACTCAGCCTCAGGGAACCCAGCGTGTCTGCGTGAATCCAGCCAACGCCGGGGCAGTATTACTGAGAAAGAGTCAGGCTCTGACCTGAGGAGAAGGAGAAGCTAATGCACTTCCCTTCCAGGAGATTTCCATAGCCTTGGGAAAGGAACGAAGCAACGCTGATGCTTGACAAGCCCTCTGGCTATGCAGACGCTGTGGAGCATGAGCTGCTGGGACGGTGAGCTACCTGCCCTGCAGCCCCCCAGCACTGGGGGTCCCCTCACCACCCCGCTCTCCAGTTCCCTGGGCTTTCCTTGGGCAGGTTTAACTGCCAGGCTCCTGATTCAGCTCTTTTTCTGGTGCAAATCAAGTGCTGACACATCCAAGGGTGACAGAACAGTGCAGGAGTGGGGAAAAACCCCAACAACAAAAAAAACAAGTGAAAGAAAATTTACGGCCCTGCACATTTCTGTGCCCACACACTCCTCCAGTGGTGCCACTGCCTGCCAGCCCGTGCCTTAACTGCACTCTCCTTGGGAAGGCCTGATGTGTCCAGAAATCACAGTCAGTAGATACGCTGGTATGTATTACACATAGTAGAGTGAGCCTTGCAGCAGTTTGGTCATGCTGTAGAATTAATCTGAGATTAGTGATAACTGCAGAAAATGAAGAAATTATTTTTTTAACTGAGGGGTTTTTTTTTCCCAAAGAGTTGCTGTTCTACGTCCCAGCACCATCCTGCAGAAGTGAACCTGTCAGACAACACCACCTTCCCACCCACCTGCACATCCACACAGGAGGCGGCTTCTCTCCTTGCACTCCAACAGTAACAGGCTTGGACAGGTGGTCTCTTCTGGCGTGGGCTGCTTGGAGCAGGAGCCAGGCTGCAGCTTTCGCCCCGTGGGATGATGCTGATTCCCTGGCTGCAAATTTCTGTCTCTGTCAAGATGCAGGTGAGCACTTGGAGCTGGTGCTGGGCTGCTCACGCTTGCTGCAGGGATGCTGTTTTCACTGGACAGAGGTATCTCTTCTATGCAGGAGAACAGAACCCAGACCAGCTCCGAGAGCTGCCAGCAGGCCTCAGAAGATGGACCACCACCACCCCTGCAATGTCCTTGCTCAGACTTGAGACACTCAGGTGTGACAGCCCGGAACAGCTTTTGCTGGTTTTCCTAGTCTTTATTTGTACCTCACCTTTTCTCTTCTCTGTGTGTTTGCTGAGCATCCACTGCCGGTGGGTGGGAAAGGCAGGGTGGCTCAGGAGAAAGCAGCACAGAGTATTTTGGGAGGCTCCTGATACTAAAGGCACAGTCCCTGGCTGCGAGTAAATGGAATTTGTGTATGTTCTGGACTGGTGCCATGGGGAAAAAAATACAATCCCAAAGCAAAATGATAATGTGATATTGGTCCGAAAGATTCATGTGGTGAAAATTAATAGTAGCGCCTGGTTTGCAGCTACAGCCCATCCATCCCTGTGGCAGGGAGAACAAGCTCCTTCGTCTACGTGCAGTGCGGTGTCTGACACTCAGGTCACAAGCTGTAATTTAAATTTCTCCAAGTTCCTCTTTGTTTAATGTCCTAACAGTTTGGAAACAGCTCCAGGAAAATCCCTGTGATTTCCCCTTCCAGCTGCTTTAACCAACTCTAGTTTCTGTAATTAACAGCCCAATCAGTTAAAGCACTGAGCATACAGAGCCCTCCGCTCTGCTGGCCCAAGGAGACACACTGGGCCCACAGCCTCAGCAGCGACTGCAGGAACAAACCTGCCATGGATCAAAGGGCATTCAAGTGCAAAATGAGTTTTCTTTCTAGGTAAATTTCGAGAACTACAGGGGGGTTAGGAATGATTTTATTGAACTATGGATGCTTTTGAAAACCCCTAACAGCCTATGAGAGCATCTTCACATCCTGACGTAGGAGGTAGAGCCAGCACAGAAACAGCTGTGTTTGATGGACATGGGGAGAAGATGGGATGCACACATATACTTGGAAAAATAGGGACTCAGGAAGTAGAACATTGTTTTGCCCTTTTCCTCTTTGACAGTGCTGTCAGACAGGGAACTGCTCACCATGGCGAGCCTGGGAGTGGGCCCTTGCTCTTTCAAGGTCGCTTGTAGGGTACCTCCCGTGGCACCAGCGTGCGGGCTGGGGTTGGTGTGCTGCCACTGTTCGGAAATGGGGATCTACTGCTCACAGGCACATGCTGGCTCAGGTGCCTCCCCATGGGCTCTGGGGGCATCCAGGCTAGTAAGCGCTCTGTGCAAAGGGCCCAGACCCATTCTGACAGGAGGACATGGAGGGCACCTGCACACTGCGATCTGGGGGGTGCAGGCAGTGGCTCCCTGCCCCACAGCCAGTGTGCAAGTCCTGCCTCCCCACGCACTCTGCTTGCCTGACAGCACTGCGTGCAAGGAGGCAGCAGGGAAGGAGCGGTGTCCTGTACAGGGAGCTGTTCTCCAGGTTAAAGATCAGCATTTGGAGCAGCTCATGCTGGGCAGACCCTGGTCTCAAAAGCAGCGGTGCTACTGAGCATGAGGAAAGAATATCACTGTCTAGCTCAGGTAACACCTGGATGTGTCGGCTGTTCAATCAGACTGTCAAAAACATGCTCGGGGTGGTTGTGTGGCCTCACCAGTCTGGGTCTGTATGTAGACCACTTCTTAGCACCATAGAATCTTTAAGCTTGGAAAAGACCACTAAGGTCATCAAGTCCAACCATCTGTCCAATACCCCCATGTCAACTTCCACCAGGAGGTTTTAAATGCTGTCATTCATTTATTTCTTCAGCAAAGGCACTGTATTTTAACCTAGTTCCAGTCTTACACCAATACATCCAGGTTTTTTCATAGAACTTCAACAAGTTTGGAAGATGATGTGCCTGTCCCACCACCAGCCTGCCCAACCCAACCACATCCCATATTCTGCCCATTGCTCAGCGCACCATTCAGCGAGGAAGCACACAAAAGTAACGTTGCCTGCACTGCCGAGCTGATAAAAGATTCAGATTGGGTGAGAGAGGAAGCACTGGGTCCAGAAAGGTTTCCTGTGTGCCTATAAATATCTATTTGATAGAGTTTAGGCAGAGGTCAGTACCAGACAGCTGCACAGGCTTGGGCTTCCATTTCCCTCGCGCTCGCATGAAAGGGACTGCACAGAGGGGCTGACAGCCAGCCCTCAGGGAGGGCTTTTGAAACCTATCCCACTGAGCTAGCTGAAGCTAACAATACTTTTCCATTAGCTGCATTGGGAGAAAGGCCACTGGATACCTGCCAGGGGAGGGGTCCCCATGGGGTCACTCCTGTGGGTGAACCTCTTCATTCTTCTGAAATTCTCTGACTTCACTGAATGACATAGGAAAACTAAGAATGTTTTCAAACCACTGTAGAAGACAAAACGGACATAAAGGTGCTAGTGACTCGCTGCCACAGAGGGGTTTAGGGAAGAGCCTCGCATTGCTCTAGGTGGGGGTCCCAGCGCCTGTGGCACTGCTGGTCCCCAGCTGCAAACCCAAGCACACTGTGACATCTAGTGGCAAGACACCCTGAGAGCCGGGAGGATGATGTGTGGGACAGGTCTTGTCCACAGCCCTTGGACAACCAGCCACACACACCTCTGTTTTTACTACATGCTCGTCAGGCCCATCCTCATGCAAAACTGCATACTTATGTGGCATGTTGAGTACAGCAGCTATTTCAGCTATTTCTGCTTAGGCCAAGACACGTTGGAGTACACCCATCTTGGCAGACAGCTCTCACCTTCCCCACAATAGACAGGAAAGCTCTCGTCCTCCTCCCACCCCAGGCAGTGAGTGAGCAGCCCGCAGCATCACCCCAGAGCCAGGGCATCACCCCCCAGAGCCAGGGCAGCTGCGCAGTGGCCCAGCACCCAGCTGGGGGTGGATGCAAGCTTGGCCTGGCATCATCTGACATGGCTTCCAACCTGTGTACCTCAGAGGCAATCAAAGCTGATGTGAGACCAGCTCAGATGGCCCTGCCAACATTTCCCAGAAGCCAAAGGACAAATGGCCTGCGTGCAGGCAGAGAAGTGCAGCAGCAACCATGGCACCACGTGACCTACTGCACATTCACCTCCACCTCCTGCCCATCCTTTGGCAAGGGCTGATTTAGTACTTCCCCCTTTTTGCAGACTCTGTTCGATTCCATGCATCACTATCAGTCACACATTCAGTATAGGTTGAACAATGACACAGAAATGAAGTCAATGGGCTTTACCTAACAAATAGAGAGGGCAGACAGCATGAGTCAGGGAAGTCATCTGATTACCATGGTGCTTTGTGAAAGGAGGAACAATTACCAATATTCGAAGAGTAATACTGATAAAAAAGGTCAAATTTGAAGCGGATCCCTGTTTTTGTGTGACAGCTGGGAAGGAGAGCAGGAAGCTGCCGTGCAGCACACAAGCACAGTCTTCTTTGCTTACCCACCTTCTGTGTACCCACACAAACCTCCATCCTTTGCAAGCACCCCGCTCCTGCTCCACTGCTGGAAGACGCTGGAAGCGGAAGCAAGGTGTGCTGTGTACCATGGAAGCTGACAGCGAGCTGGCCAACACCAATCCTGCTTTGGGTCACTGAACCAAGCTGAGACTCACAAGTGCTCCCCAGGACCCAGCAGCCAGAAGGGTTAGCAGACTAACAACTTTAGGGTCCTTCCCTGGTGCTGGGCCCAGCATGTCCAGGGGCTCGGCTCCCCTGTGCATCAGCCAGCATCCCTCCAGGTCATTTCCCCCCACAGTTGTTGCATCAGTACTCAGATGCAAAATGTTCTTACAGTGAACATCTGGCAATGTAACCTATTCTCCTTGTATGACTTTTAGCTAATGTCAAAACCACAGTCATTTCCAAAAGACATGTAATTTTCTCCCTTTCAAAAAAAAAACCACCTTTTCCACTGCCTTCAAAACCCATGTGCACCAGTGGATGCTCAGCCCTGGCTTCCAATGCAGCAAACTAATTGTGTTTCTTCTCAGCTCTCACACCCGGCACACTGCCAGGGTGACGCAAAGCAATGAGAAATAAATTGACTCGAAACTTGGCTGGAGAGCATCAGCAAACAGAGGGTTGAAAACTCAGCTTGATTTATTTTATAGAGAGGCAAAGGACAAGAAATGCAGTGTTATTCCCAGTTGTGGTCCTGGCAAACAGTCCTTAGAGCCCAGCAGAGCTGCCGGCAAGGCTGGGCAGCCACAGCCCCAGCAACTGTCTGTCAGGGGAATGTTGCTGGGAAGGGACAACATGACACTAATTCATTTTCTGAAAACATTCACTGTAACACTTCCATCTCCTGCCCAGAGAATACAAAATGTTTTACATGGAGCGATAAAATAAAAGCCACCCTCTGACACGCAGACACTTAATACCCTCCCACGGATCTGTCAGAGTTACTGTAGGATTTTTTCAGCATTGCAGAGCAAGCCTTTTCCAAAGGTGGGAGCTGAAGCTGGCACAGCTGATGGGCGGAACACCACCAGGATTGCCCCAGCACAGGGGCAGCAGCTCCCTCAGACAGGGTGCTGCCAAGGGGGTGCAGACCTGCCAAGGGGACCCAGGTACAGCAGGAAGGAAGCGTGAGAGCAACCAAGGGGTTGAGCGCACTGAGACTGCAAACACGCCCAACCCATACCCAAACCCCTCCTCCTGCTCTGGGGAGGATGGGGAGGGTTCAGGAGCATGGCTGAATGCTGAAGCCCAATGCAGCACCAGTTACCCCTCCCCAACCCTGCTACCGCAGGCTGAGGACACCCATTGCAAAGGTCCTCTTGGCTTTTTTCCTCCTGGTAAACAGATGATGTTTGTCATCACCTTTCAGGCCGAGGCACCAGCATTCAAGGTGACTTCTCCAGTGCTGATGCATTCCCCAGGGCCCACATGCCTTACCCACCATGACGCACTGCTGCTGCTTTCCCAGTTCCACTGCAGCTGCCCTGTTCTCCATCCCCATGGGAAAAACCTTGCCCTGCCCTGGCCATACACAAACAGGCAGGGAGGATCTGTGAGGAGTACTGAGGGTCCTGGGCATCCCAGGAGGAGCCTCCGGTGCCCTCTCCTGCTGCCTGGCTCCCCCTGGGCAGGCACTCACTGGGAGACACAGGATTTTTGACTTCTAACAAATAAACCCTCTGCTTCCTGGCCCACAGGAGGAATTTCATGACTGATGACCCACAAGATGTCAGACAAGCCAAACCCCACCTGTGTGCACAATGGCATGCCCACAAGCATACATACATGCCCCCAGGAGGTCACCCCACCTCTGGGTCTCTCTGGGCCCCACCAGCTGCTGCCAGCCTGCCGGGCACTGCACAGCTCAGGGAGCTGCTCCCCTCCAGCCAGGCTTTGCCGGAGCTCCAAGAGTCCCCTGTGTGCCCTCCAGAAGAATGAGCATTACATTGCAGAACTGTAATTATGACCTTTTTTTTTTTGTCTAAACCCCAACCAAAATCCATCAATGCAATGTAAAACACACTGTTTTCTGTCTAAATGAGCACAGGCAGAAGCAGAGTGTCCCAGGAGGGAAGAGCCAAACCCACACCTTCGCAGTTCCATCCCCCAATTCAGCTTGCGCCCTGTTTTGTGGTAATAACGTTAAAGAACTAAAAGTAATCAAGGAAAGAAAATAAACCTCCTCCTACCTTCCATGGGGAGAGCGAACGGCAATATATCACTGTCCTGCACTGAAGTTATTCCTGTGTCCTCACAAGCAAGTCCTGCCCAGGGCAACTGAACTCCAACCCCCTCTGCTCGGCTTTAAGCAGGACCGCCAAGATCCCACCCAGGATGGGGTGGGGAATCCTCCCTGGGAAAGAGCAGCTCGGTCACAACCTCTCCCAGACGCTCTCCGCATCTTGCTGGGGCTCTGACATGCTGTTTTCTTTCTCTTTCTCTCAGCATTCAGCAGCAGCCCCTTCAGCTGCCATCTCGCATCAGCACCGATGCCCGAGTTTGCAGCAGGGATTGAGTCTGCCAGTGCCAAAGGTGTGGGTGGCACAGGCCCCTGCAAGAAACACTGTTGGGAGATACATACAGGAAACAGAGAGTTTAAATGAGCTGTGGGACAGGGAGGAATGAAACACGCAGAGGTACTCAAAGCACTAGAGTTACGACAGTGAGAAATCCTCGATAAACTGGAGCGTGGCCCAGCTGCATGAGCTCAGGGTGAGTGCTACAATGCGGACACCACCCCTGACACTCTGCTCTAGTTTTGCCAGAGGCAGCAGGGAAAGGACACTAAACGTAGCACTTTTCCACTGGAACTCTTACACAGCAAAGGGTTTTCTTCCTTAAAACTATCTCTCCTTGACATTCATCCTGGCTGGAGTGCAGGCAGCAGCTCGTGGCTCGAATTGGTGTTGCCATGAAGAAGTGTGGCTGGGTGCAGGCCGGCTGCAGGCTGCGCTGAGGCAGCAGGCTCGAGGCGAGACAGCTGTGGGAAGGCAAACATGGGTGATGAGGGGGCAGCACCCACCTCCGCACCAACCCACCTGAGTGCTGGGCAATTTGGGGTTTCGCTGGCTTTCAGGTGGGTGCTGGTAGCACATTTTGGGCGTTAGCGTGTTTAATGCCCACCATGTGCATTTATTCAGCTCCCAGCAGAGCAGCCAGTCCCTGGCTCCCGCCACCATGGCTCATGTAGGAGAGATTTAAATTTACCAGCCCAGCAGAGACATGGAGAGCCAGGCAACATACAACAGCAGAGATTGCTGTCGTTATTGCTGGGAGACCAGAGCTGATCCCCCGTCTCTGCAGCTGCTCACAGCACACAACAGATGCCTGATGGGGCATCAGAGCTCATTACTAATTAACTCCATGCCACACAGTCTCACACCAGGTAACAGGGTTAAGCACTAATGAAAGAAAAATCCCAGAACTTTCCAGGTCCTCGTGGCTGCCAAACACATGCAACAAACTGAAATAACTCCTCATGAGTTTGTAACTGGAACATGCTTCAGTATCACTTGTGGAAGGAGACACCCAGACACAGGTCCTGGTTATCCTGACTGGGATGTGGTTACGATAGCCATGGACTTTCAGCAAGGCACATTGGTGAGATGAGAACAGAAATTGTCTTTTAATTGCTTCCGAAATAAGATGTCTGAAAAAATAGCCTTTTCTGACCCCAGAAACCATAAGAATCCAACACAAGCCTCACTGAGAGGACCCTTTGGGAAAGAGGCCCAGGGGACAGTGTCATCCCTGGTTGACCAGGGATGGCACTGCCTGGAGAAGGCAGCATTCTGCAAGAACCCAATGTACACAATGACACAGAGAATTAATTACTCTTCAGAAGAGGAGCAGAACCAAAGCCAAGCTTTGTGAGCAGTTCCACTGCCCCAGGCTGCCTCACTGGGCTTCCCATGCAGCTCAGGGGCTTTGAGTTCACATCTCCTGCACAATTAGCACTAACCCCAGGAGACCTGGCACCACGGACTCACCAGGACTGAGACAGCAGGACACCAGGACTGTCTGATGCATTGGGTCTCTTCTAGCCAGCCCCCTTCGTGCAGAGCTGGAGGGGACCGTCCCATGGCTCCATGCCTACGTGTGACGCCTGCTCCCCAGAGGCGCCTGACCCCGGCTTCCTTCCCAGCCTCTCTGAACTCCCTGGCCCTCAGAGGAACGGCACTATGATATTTTTAGCCTGTTTACAAAGACAGAGCAGTACATTTCTGTGTGGCTTGCAGTGAGCGAGTACAAGTAGTGTAGCTGGTGGGTCAGTAGGCAGCCATCTGGGCAGCAACATGGAGGTGGTTTGTCAGGGTAGATGCTGACATCAGAGAAGGAAAGAGAACATGGAAGAGAACATGACCACAATGACTTGACTTTAACAAAATTTTCTTCTTCTTAGACTCCTCCAAGTCACAAAAGTTTCAGCCTGGCCACACTGGCAAACCCACCTCTGCAGGAGAAGCAGGATGGGAGCACCACAGGCTCCTGCTGCTCCCTTCTGTCATTGCTGGAGACCATGAGACCAGAAGGAACCACAGGCCTCCAGTGCCTGGATCATTTACATGGCCTCTAGTGAGAGGACTATGCACCTCACCATTTTCTTCCTTGAAGTGCAGTGATTGGGCTAAGCACAGTGGCCCAGGAGCAATGGCAACACTGGCCAGAACAGTAATGAACCTTCTTCAGCTTCTCCTTGAAGTCTCCTGCAGTTTGTGCACAAGTCATGTTAGCATTTTGACCATCCTGTCATATGTGGAGCAGGTATCATCTTCCCCTTTCTTTGCAGACATCTTCAGGGATGCTGATGCCCATATCCTTAAATCTTAAGTTTGTTTTAGCTGGGGTGGTATTGCCATATATGTTGTTTGCATACAGGTGTGCTTCTGTGGGCTTGGGGTCTTCACGCCCCTGCACCTGGGCAGTGCTGGGTGGAGGAGACTAGGTAGTTGCATCCAGGTCTGGTTCAGTATGAATGTGCTGAGCTCATGCTCTAGCACCAGCAAACGGCATTTGCTCTTCTTCCATCACTGACAGCTTTTATTCCAGTTTTGGTGTGGACATGATAGACCAAATGTCCATTCAGCCCCATAACATCCACCCATGTTGCAGGAAATTGGGATTGACTACAGCAGAGCATTGGTTGATGTCCATCACGCTTGCCTGCTGTCCCTGGCCTCAGACCATGAACTTCTTCCTAAGGGGAATGTAGGAGGTCCTCAGGCTTCCAGCCAGGTACACACCAGACCTGCTCCACTCTGCAGCCAGGAGGAGACTCAGTACACGTAGCCATTGCTTGCACTTCTTCACAGAAGAAGGTGGTCAAGCAGAGCAGCAGTTTGTGTCGGAGCTCTTGCATCTAAGTCCAAATATTACCGCAGGGCTCTGTCCCTACCCTGGAAAAACACATGTCCATGCTGCTTTCTCACAGCCCAGCGCAACTTGCGTGCAACTGCCTGTTCTGGAAGGTCGCCCGGGTGAAAACAAGTCAACACAAGATGTTTCATCTCAAAGCCGGGCCCCTCAGAGCTGTGCGCTGAGACACAACCCCAGCAGGGGCCAGGCTACGGGTGGCCAAAACACACGGGTGGGGAAGGGATGTCTTGGAAGGAGCCTTAGGCCAGCACAGGTCTCTGTCAGTGTCTGCAAGACCAGAAAGCAGGGAGAAATCTCAACCCACACGGAGCCAAATCAGCATAGATTCCCTACAAAAAAACCTTCAGAGGGCTTGGTGCTGATGCCCTAGCATGGATTGATGGGTAGGTTGGAGCTGTGCTGAGTGGAGTGGAGCAGTGTGGGCTCAGCCCAGTGGGAACGTACCTTCCCGCTTGCTCAGCTGCCAGTGGCAGAGCTCCACACTGCTCAGCGAGAGCCCAGGGACCGCTTCAGCAAGACAGCTGCTGTTGGGGGAGGAGGCAGTGACCATGCTGAGCGAGGGGCCAGCCTTGTCCCACTCCCAGGTATGGCTGCCTGCCTCCAGCAGCACCCTGAGCACCCAGGCTAGGCCAGGTCTCACCTCCCTCCCGCTCCCACCAGGCAGGCTGAGGGCTCTGCAATGTGCCCTGCTGCCTACCGAGCTGCTTGCAGAGCAAACCCCACTGTCCCTATGCCCTCTGCTCAGAAGGCAAGAGGGGAGACCACCGGGTCACAATGTAAATACAAAGCCTGTGGTGACCTCCCTGGTGATGCCCACGGAGGAACTCCACACAGCCAGTATGTCGCACCCCAGGAGAGGACCTTGTGCGCTGCTGGCACACTGTGTGGAGGCACCATGGGCAGGGGACAAGTGTCTCTGCCTGGCCAGGAGGCTGCGTTGGCCAGAGCATGGAGATGGCACCACATAAGCCCGAGGGACCCTCCTGTGCAGCCAGTGCTGCCTCCCAGCATCAACCGGCACCAAGGCCGTGGGCAGGGAGGTGGCACAGGCTATGGCACACTTCTGTTTGTTAGGATTACACATGGCTTCGCTGGTCCCTGGGCAGAAGGGGAGGGACCATGGTCTCCCTGGGTGCTTGTGACAACACTGCAAATTGTTGAGGCATCTGGCACTCTAGAAGGAGCCTCTGACAGAACAGAGGAGGAGAGAAAAAGGGTGTACTTGCCACCCCCGCCCCCCTTCCCAGCATGGTGAACACATGTCTCAGTCCCTCTGCTCCTGTGAGCCTGGGGGCAGCTGCCTGGGAGACCCCCCAGCACAGAGCACAACCTGCACCCAGGGAAAAGGAGAGGAGCCAGCCCCAAAACTGCTTCTGCACCTTATGCCCAGCCCCCCATAGTATGCAGTGGCTGGACTGGCACAGAGTGATTCATTCCAAAAGGCTCTGGCTTGGTTCCCCCCAAAAGCTCTTGGTGTGGTTTATATTATGTCCCAAAATAGAAACAAAGGGCTGAAAGCAGCCGCCTGCAGGAGTTTCTTACCTCTCCAAAGGCAGCCCAGACACCAAGGTGCAATGCAGGGACACCAGGAGCAAACGTGTTGTCACCCAGTGCACCGAGTGACTGCAGTGTTGACATCCTGCTGGGCTCTTGTCCTTGCTGGAGGATGCCCATGGCCATGCTTGCTGCAGCACCCCACACCTCCCAAGCCTGGGGGTGCTGGGGATGCAGACATTGGGAAGGGTTTGTGCACCCCCTGCCCAGGCACCCAGCTAACAGCAGGTCTGGTACCATTCTTGGGGCTTTATTCCCCTCTTCTCTGCATTGACTCAGAAATACAAACACACTGAAGAGTTTGCTAATTCCTTTATTGGAAAGACTTCTCACAACATTGTTTTTATAAGAGAACAAATGCAATAACATTAGGCAGAAGAAAATGTATCTCTTGCTGTCCTGAATACGACTGCTTTCTTGTTGGGAAGCTTTGGTTTCAACACCATTAAGTAGAAGAACTAATATCTCAGTCATGATTGAACTCAGTCACAATAACTTACAATGCCTCTGTTACTGTACAGAAAACACCACAATTAGAGTGTGAAGAATTGCTTTGACAAAGTAAGGAGTTTGTCATGCCTAGTTTTCCCCCATCTTTCTGCAACATAAGTCTATCAAACACACTATATTAAACCCATCATTTTCTCCTCTGACAAATAACAGGCCATATTTAATATGTATGGAAACTTCATCTCTAGACCCTGTTGCCCCCAGCAGCATGTGCACAGCACAGCCCTTGGGATGAAGACCCATGCTGCTGGGACACATGCAGTGACAGCAAGGAGCAGCTTTGGCCAGAGTGCCACAAGTGCCACTGTGAAAGGCTCTATAGCAGTAAAATACCTTAAAGAGCACATTACCAAAAGCCCATTAGCTTGTGCTTGGAATAAGAGATGGTCTCTGCGGGGGTTTGAGACAGTTACAGCTTGGGTTTTTAAGTGCCACCTAAATTGTGTCACCCTGGGAACGGAGAGACTGAGTTCAAGCAGAGGTATGTACTTTTTCTTAGGAAGCTATGGGAAGTATTCCTATTTGTTGAAGTGTTATTTTTTAAAGTAAAAAATACCTTGATGTTCCATTTCTCACAGTATCTGTGCACACTCATGTGTATTTATTTTTCAGTTTATATCTGGACTACTATTTTATAGCTTTTTTTCTGAGAAACCCAGAGTTGCAACGAACTGCCCTGGTGAAGGCTGACCAACCATGACATGCCCTGGGACTGGGGGCTTGTGCCTTTCCACCATCCGAGAGCAGAACGGGTAACACAAACCCTCTTGAGAAACAGCAGGTTCCTCAACCCTGAGCTCCCCAAAATGTTTCCTAATCGTGCCGAACCTTATTCATGCTGCCTGGAAGAGCTGGAATGTCAGTTCTGGCTATTGTTTTACAGAAGAGAGACCATCCATCTGGCACAATTTGTGTTCCTTCTGCTCCTCAGTAGTATTGATGCTCCGTACGCCTACTGACCATCACTTTGTATGTACACGTGATAAACCCCTCGCTGCTTCCTCTTGACCATAACGATGGTCTGGAGCGACGGGCTCCACAACTGCAAGCAGTGACTAAGGTTTGGTTCAACTGTTCAGTCCAGGTCAAATGCTTTGGTGCTCCAATGCCAGTCCCACCAGCCCACACAAGTTCAAGCTAGGATTTCCAAAGCAGCTTGAGGACCTTGGAGCCCCCTGAATGATGGATCATACAACTCCTGAAGTCTGATTCCTTCACTGAAAGTCCCCAATCTGTCTGGCAGGACTGGAGGAGCGTACCACACCTTACTCGCAGCATGGCTACACTTCCAAACAGAAACTTCAGTTCAGCCCACAGAATAACTTGCTTCTTGTTTTGGAAGAGAAAGGGGGATATTTGCAATAACAGTTAAGCCCCTTGGCACCTCTGAAAGGTCTTCTTATAAAAAGTGAAGTGCCTTCAGGCTCAGGGGAAAAAATAAATGCCTCAGTTTGGTGGTCACAGCTTTGACTTATTTCAAACACAGTTTCGGGACCCGAGAGAGGGAGTCCCCACTGGCAAGAGAACTTTGAGTTGCCAGGTGAAAATACTGCAACAAAATCTCCTGTCGCCACAAGATGAATGTGAGCCACAGGTGGAGAGAGCTCTGTGCAACCCACCAAGCCTCTAAAAAAATAATTTAGAAAGCTATTTTTCAGCAACTAGAACACTTATTACCCTTGTCCTTCCTGACGTACCTCCAGCTCCCAGCTGGGGATGGGGACCACGTGTGGGAGAAGAGGAACACCACAGGCACTGTGCTTACCAACCCCAGCATTCATCTCTGTGCTAAGCAGCGTGGGGTCCCGGCACAACCCCAGGCCCCACCACCCCCCTGTCCGTCACTGGCCCCATGCGTGGGTCAGCTGCCAGAGGCTCTGCTCTGTGCACATCTGTGCTTCCTAACACGCAGCCCAAGAGCTTGGACGGACAGGGGGACAGAGGTATTATTTTTGATCACCTACGAAGGCTTCCTGAAAAGCCACACGTGTTCACGTGCGCATCTTTCTGCAAACACCACAATGTTTCGGAGCCCAGAACTGACCCTTTGGCTGGTCAGCCCAGGCTGGTTACCCAAGCAGCAGCCACTCCAAAATACCACATCCACAAAGGTTGCAAGCAGCTGTTTCCATAGGCTTTCACAATGCAGCACCCCAGAACCCTTCCTGCAATGTGCTGGCACCAGACGAGCCTGGGGGGTGTAACCATAAGTGTTCCCTGGTGATACCAAACCTTCCAAACCCCCCTGCCTGCTCCACCTAGGGCTTGCCCGGTTCCCAGCAGCACTGGCCAGGCAGCGCTGTGGCACAGCCACCCGAGCAGCACTGTGGCTCCCATGGGGCATCCAGCACCCAGCCTGCCCTCGCAGGGCATCCTCCAGCTCGAGCAGACATTGAGCAGTGCCAAATCCAGGCACCTGGGGATGGCAAAGGTTAGCTCTTGGTCTAAACTCTTCATGGTATGATTGGAGCAGCCTCGGCTTAGGTGCAAATTCCCAGGACGGTTGGGAAGCTCAGATATAAAGTCAAAAGCTGACCTTCCCCACGTGCTAGGGGGTTGGCTTGATCCCTGGCTTTGCCTCATGGCTGTAACACATCTGCTACCTTTCACTGTGGAGCACCAACAGAATGAGGCCAGTCAGATCTTTGCCTCCATACCAGTCCTTGGGATCGCCTGCTCCTTTACACCGTAACCTTGGCCTTGCTCTGATGGGCATGGATTTCCAGACTGAAAGGATGAAATAGATTTAGTGTTTCACTTGCTTTAGTCAGGCCACTCCCCACCGCCCAGCCTCTCATTTTCACCCAACCTGTTTGGTTGAGTCCTCACAAATAGAAGCCTGTGAGGGCTCAAATGGTGGAAGGAAGCAAATATGAACTGGAACAGGAGTTCCCTGTTCATCCTTCAATCTAATTCGCTCCTACTGCTGCTGGCGCAGGCAAAAGCCAAGTACTGGTAACAGGTCTGAGCCTGCGTGTCCCACTGCCCTTCTGAGACCCCCACACTGCTCTGCAGCACAGCTGGAGAAGCCAGTGCAAACTGCTGCAATTCACAACAGGGTCTCCCTCCAGCCCTGTTGAGTAGCCGGATGAAACACCAGCCAGGCAGCCACAGCAAAGCCTTGTGGCTTCTTTTGTGGTTGTTTTTAAATTGGTTGGAAGCAGCAGGGCTGAGGCACTGACAGGCTGATGCCTGTTCTCACCTCTGCCGTCAGAGTGGTTCCAAAGAATGTTTTATCAATATGGTGATAGGTACTTTATATATGTAAGTGTATATATATTTATTTGGGATGGTTTTGGGGACGGTCCGGTTTCAGGACAGCTCTGAGCTGTATGGCCTGAGTTGTGCAGTTCTGTGAGAAACTGCATTGTGTAGCACCAGTCTCATATATTTTGCTATCAAGTCCTGTTACTAGTATTATATCTATCTCTCTGCTAACCCAGTAAACGATCCTCTTCCCAACCCACAAGGTTTAGGTTTCTTGGGCTTTCTTTTCCTTCCCTTTCCTCATCCCTCAATTCTGCACACACACACACACACCCACACCCGACCTTAAAGAACAAGCAGCTGCATGGTGCCCGGCTCTTGGCTGGGGCAAAACCACGACNAGCAGTTCTTTTTTTATTTAATTATCCTTTTTTTTTTTTTTTGGTAACTCCCATCCACGGAAAGCTTTGAGTTCAGCTTAAAAATAACCTCAACACTGCCTCCCAGTGCCGCTGCAGCTGGTAGCAGGACGCGACAATTCCCTCTGCACTCAGAGATGCTCTGGAAGGATTTAGCTCAATCCCACACGGGTTTTCCAGAACCTCTGTATAGATTCGTGCTCTGAAAATCTGCCAGATCTCAAGTCAAAGATTTCTCCGGAAGGAAGTCCTTGTTATTCACCCACCAAGTATTTCTCACTGCTGCTGAAAGCAGATGTGTTTTCACCACAATATACCAGGCTTAAAGTCCCCAGAGCTCCTTCCAGCAACGCAGTCCTCCTGGAAGGAGAGCATGTGTTTCATAAGCATTGATCTCATCCTCACACAACGCTCACACATGTGTCCATCTATCCATCCCCCCGCAACAGGCTAGCAGCACGTTTCTCTGTACACAACCTTGTTTCTCAGAAGGTGAGTTTTTGCTATATCTCTGGAGCAGCAGCACCCAAAAGCTGTTACCTGAGGGAATATTTCTTGGTTTACTCCTTCAGACTTATTTCTGGGCTTGTCCTCACAACTGCTTGCTATCATACGGTGCTGTGCATTGCTCCTGTGCCTGCACAGCTGACCAACACCATATTTTAACATGGCCAAACCAAAACTCCAGCCAAAGACCAAGCAGAGATACTGAAAGCCAGAATCCAGCCATAGATAAATCTGGAAATGTGCAGCTCTACATACAAAACAGCAGTTCAGAAAACCCACTTGGTCCCACAAGTGGAAAAAGCAGCAGAGGTGAAGACAAGCCCTCAGGTGCAACACACCAGCATGGCACACAACACGGCAGCATCACAAGGAGCACGCTTACCAAAGAAAGTAGAGGCATTCTCATTCTGTGATCAAGGCTGTAGCCCTGATGCTCACTTCACACCAGCACGGGATTAAACATGCCGTTGGACTGACCTGCGAGGCGCTTTTCCCTTGCGCTCTTCCAGAAGCCATCCCATGCTTTGCTGGCAGAGCCCCCAGGGTGGTCGCTGAGGCATCTCCGCAGGCGGGGCTTCCCCGGCGCCTGCATCCTCACCCCTGCGGATCCAGCGCCTCAGAGAGAAAGTGCAGCAGTTAGGACCACAGCAAATCCATTCGCCTCTTAAGCTCTACTGGAAAAGTTTCTGCACAGAAGTTGTCTGCAGGTAGGTCACGAACATCCCTCTGGCAAGAGCAGGGAGCAGAGCCCAGGGGAGCAGAGCCCAGGTGACCATCCCCACCACGGAGCCTGGCCCAGCCCTGAGGCTCGGCTCCCGCCTCGAATAAACAGAGCTGTTCCCTGCTGAGCAGGGTAATAAATAAAGAGCCAGGCTACGCGTGGTCCTGGAGCACTGCACCTCTGCATTGCCAACCACGCTGCACTAACCGTCTGCGTCACTGCTTCCTCCTCCTTCAGAGAGAGTGAACTTACAGGGTCTGTGCAGTGGGTTGCGTGCCTGCCATCTCCCTTAGTAGCATGCAGTCATTTAGGGGATCTCATTGGGTTTGTGGCCATTTCTTTTGGTATTTATTCTGAACTGAACAGCCCAGTCTAGAAGCAGATGGGATGTTTCTCCCGTGTTATGGGATTAACCTGAGTGAAGGTTTTGTGCAAAGACCCCTCGAATAGAGCAGGACTCAGATGAATCGGTTACCTGAGGAACATCCTCAGAGCCCTGCTCCAAGGACACCTCTCCCCTGTGCTATCCACTCTCTGAGCAGCAACAGGAACATACAACAACCCTTGGCCACATACCTGTTTGGTCACATGCCTGGAAACAGCACCCACATAAGGATGTTCTTGTAAGAGCATGCTGGAAGAGCTAGAGGCACAGTCAGTCGTTAAAGTCAGATTTTCTCCCCGTGCGGGACACAAGGAAGAAACATGTTTGCATAGGAAGCTGCTGTGTGCAGAAAGCAAATACCTGACATGCAGCTCCACGCTGATGAAGCAAAATCAGTCCTGGAAAAAAAAGCAGTTAATGGGGAGGTAACTTGAACAGAAGGTGACTGTGAATGACTGTTGGACTGGCTGCACATAGCCACTACTTCCATTTTTGGCAGCAGCTTTGGGTCTGAACGAGTTTCAGTAGCATTTGTTGATGTGAGTTCAGTGCACAGCAGCACTGAGCAGGCTGCTCCAGCACACACATCGCCCACACGCGCACTTGTCTGCACCCGAGTGAGAAGTCACCAACCCTCCCCACAGCTGGATGCTCCTCACCAAGCACCCAACTGCCTCAGAAAGGTCTGAGCGCACCACGGGAGCCATTATGGCTGATTCCTTGGGTTACGGACTGATGCTGCGAACCTGCATCCCCATTAAGATAACTTAATCAATGTCCCTCACGTGCACAGTTGACTTTTGGAAACATGAGTGTATACTTAGTGCCTTCTCTAAGACGTATGAAGTCAGTATCACAGTGAAGAGAAAGCACCAAGCACATGGCTCCATTTCAAGATGGTTTTTGCTTTGGGCAGACGCGATCCCCAGGTGTAACTGCACATGTACCAGGGCCACACCTGCAGCCCTGCTGCACTCTCCCTGCCAAGCAAATGCAGGTTCATGCTGTGCAGGTGGTCTGCAGACCCCTCTCTGCCTGCGCTCAGGATGCGCCACAGGGAATTACCCTTCCACAAAGGTGTGAATTACGTGACGAAGGCATTCGGGTTTAAAACCGACGTAAGCAGCCACCTGAAGAACGATGGCAGACACACGTATCACAGCTCGTACAAGAGGCTGGTTTCCATCCCGGTGCCCAGTGGGCTGCGTGGGGTTCAAAGAGACACCCTGAGTCCTCTGAGGACAAAGCAGAGCTCCTTGCCCCTGGTCCCGCAGCAGCTGGAGGCATCACACAGCCCTTGGACACAGCTGCTGCTCAGAAGAAGGAAAAAGCATCAGGAATGGCTTTGACAGATATGGCAAAGGAACAAAATTATGTTCCTTTAATGTCACCCCAGTGCAGTTAGCTGGGAATGCTTCTAACCAAGCACAGAGCTTTTAACTTGAAAAAGCTGTTAAATGCAGCTCGTGCCACCTGCAGAGCTCTGCTTCAAGCCCGCTCCTGCAGAAGCGCAGTTTCCTACCACTGCTATGAGAAGGATAGGTACAGGTTGCTGCTGATGTCCCCCTCCCCATGGCAGCTTTCCCCCAGATCTGCAAGGTGCCAGGAGCTGCTGGGGGCAGCTTCACACAGCCCCTCTGCTGCAGGCAGCACCGGGCAGGGGCTGCCCATAAAGGGCTGTGTGCTGCTTGGGGGTCTCCCGTGGATGGCTAGCACCTCCCTGTGTGGAGACAGCAAGCGATGCTCCCGAAAACACAGGATGACCTCCAGCTCCAGTGCCTCCTGGCAACCCCAGCCACAGCCACACCGGCACACTCCTGGAGTGCTGCACAGATGGGCCTTGCTCCATCTCATGTCTGACTCAACGCCTAATGGGTCTGGGGAAGTCACCCAGCCATTTCATGGAGATAGTGCAGCTGTGAGGAAGAAAATCTGTTCCATAAAACTAAAAAAAGACAAAAATGAAGACTGAACAGTCAAGCTGCTCACATCAGAGAGCTAAGGCTCCTCCCGCTGTCTCCCAGACATGGCTCTTAAACACAAGGCATGCTAAAAATAAAGCTGTGGCGAGGAAAGAGCGGCGCAGTCACATTCCTAGAAGCTTCTGGCAAGGCGCGAAACATCTCCCAAAGCATCAGGCCATTCTGTGTGAAACAAACATCCTCACTCAGCAGATGTGTTTAGGTAATGGCATTTTTAAATTACCCAGAATGGTAAAACAATGTATTAGAAGAAAAAAAAGGAAAAAGCCAACAACTAGTCATGAGAGGCACTGCAAAAATACAATAATGCTCGTAGCATTAAAGGCCAAGATGCAACTGGTGTGCACACGTTTAGCATCTCCCTCGTGAGCACCCGAGCACTCTGCAGCTGGGTTTCCTCTGCATGCCAGTGAGGCCATGGGTGTGATGTGTGAGCGTGAGCTGCAGCTGGGAACCGCGTGCCTGGGTCCTGCTGCTCCAGCAGAAGCATTTCAAGGTGTGTGTGTGAGCATCTGCACACTGCTAAGAGAGATAATTAATGACTTACCAGCAAAGGTTAAACTCGAGTCATCCCTTTGCCCAAAGAGTCAACTTTATTAGCCAGCACAGAGGAGTATTTACTCACAGCTAAATAAAAATACACGGGTTGAAGGTAAGTGGCTTATCACTTAGGCAAAGCCTCTTCCAGCACTCCGGGCACGCTGTCAGAGAGAAACGTCCCACGTCTGCCTGGGACAGGCAGATGCTGAGCAGTGGGGCCGGGCACAGGCATCGAGACACACTTGTGATTTCCTTCCCATCCCTAACAGCTAATGCAGACCACGTCAAGGGAGAGGTGTCCCTGGCAGAGGACGTTACAGCCTGAGCAGATGTCCCTAGCTAACATGTATGCCCAGAGCAAAGAGCAAACCTGCTGTCTGACCTCCGTAACCTCCTTTACAAGCACCACAGCAGCAAAAGCAGCCATTATCTCTCTTGCCCTGCCATACTGCTTTCTTCAAACAGCAACACGGACATTGGTCCTTCCCTCCTGAAGAGGAGAGTTCAGCCAAGATTTTAGGATTGATGATGTAGGGCAGGAACAAACAGCGCTGTGTCGCAGACACAGACACCAGAGTTGTGTCTTCTCAGGCAAGTCAGCTCTGGGACTTGCCTTCACATTCCAGCTGTGCTCAGTGAAACCAGACTGAGACGTCCACAGGAAGGCTTTGGTTGCCTGTTTAAGGTTATTGCACAGAAACACACATCCTCCTACACTGCGGCTGTGCCCACCCAGCTGCTGCCTGTCCTATGGACCCTGGTACTTACCTCCCACTGGATGCAGTGGGAAGGACATCCCATGCTCAAGTCCCTGCCTCCCATTTTGGACCTGTTGCTCCCAAAACACCAGCCAGTACATGCTGTCAACCTGTATGCCAAACTGGAGGTGGCAAGCATCAGCAGAGAGCTGTAGGACCTATCGTCAGCCTCAGAACAGGCAGAAGCAGACAGATGGTCACAGACAAGCTGACAGTTGCAGCAGGAAAAGGGCAGACCTGTAGTAGCTTTACTCACAGAATCACAGAACATCAGGAGTTGGAAGGGACCTTGAAAGATCATCTAGTCCAGCCCCCCTGCCTGAGCAGGATGACCAAGACTAAATGACACAGGAACACATCCAGGCAGGTTTGAGTGTCTCCAGAGAAGGAGACTCCACAACCTCTCTGGGCAGCCTGTCCCAGGGCTCTGTCACCCTCACAGTGAAAAAGCTCCCCCTTCTATTCATATGGAACTTCCCCTGCTTCAGCTTGCACCCATTGCCCCTTGTCCTATCACTGCCATCCCTGAGCAGAGCCTGGCTCCATCCTCCTGACTCTTGCCCTTTACATATTTATAGATATTAATAAGGTCACCCCTCAGTCTCCTGAAGCAAGAGAGGCCCAGCTCCCTCAGCCTGTCCTCATAAGGAAGGTGTTCCACTCCCTTAATCATCTTGGTGGCCCTGTGCTTGACTCCTTCAAGGAGTTCTATGTCCTTCTTGACCTGAGGGGCCCCGAACTGGGCACAATATTCCAGGTGCGGTCTCAGCAGCAGGGGAGAAGGACCTGTCTTGAGCTACTCCAGGGAGTACACAGCCTGGAGCATCAACAGCTAGAAAAATGGAGTCCTGACAAGGCCAAAGCTGCTAAAATGAGGAGTGAGCTCAGGCTGTCTATGTGAAAAGACCTGCCACCATGGTGACCAGGCAGATGTTGGTGTCCCTGCACCAGGATGAGCTGTCTCTCCTGCAGCTCAGCTGCCACTGGGAACAAATGCTTCCCCATAGCCCTTCTCCCCGCTTCCCACAGTCCTTCTCCCTGCCTCCTTTTCCCTTCACTCACAAAACGTTAGGTGTTACATTCCCCACACACAGAGCCTGGAAACAGTGCACTTCAAATCAACAAAGTTTCTTTTAACGCTTCTGTGGAAAAGTCATGACATCACTGGTGCTCCTGTAACGGAGTGCTCTGAGCCAGAGTACTCGTGATGGGTGGCCGGTCACTCATCAGTTCTTAGTTTTCAATAAACTTGTTATTCTTACACCCTTAGGTTATGGCTGCCCTCAAACACTGTCATACAGGTTTCGATATTTAAATTTTTGCTTTACCATAATTGTTCCGTGGAGCATATGAAACTTCTACACCAGGAGAACAGCAGACATCCTTCCAATAAGGCTGGGAGTCTGTGCCAGCACAGGGATTTTCACGCTATTTTAAGCATTTACAAGTTGTCTCAAGCCTTAAACGATAAAAACATCAAGCAGTGAGAGTGCACTGAACTCAATATTTTGCTATTCAGCTAGCCTGGTGGGAACGCGCTAGTGCAAACATTTAAGTGTAAGCACCAGCTGGAGGCTCTTCCTTCAGCTGCCACCGAGAGGCATCAACCAGGTAGCAACCAGAACCACTGGACAGGCACGCAGGCAAGACCCAGAGCTGCTGCCCTAGAAGGGAAGGTATGAGCTGCAGTCAGGCTGCTGCTGCGCTGAGGGAATGCAGAGCTGCTTTAATAACCGTGCCAGGGCTGGAGGTGGCAACAGGCAGCTTGAAAGGACCGAAGGCGGGTTCTGTGGAAGTGATTCTGTGGCTTAAGGAAGATTGTATTCAGCCTAAATCATTAAAGGGAACTTGTTTGAGTGGTTTCACATCATCATCCTGCCAAGGACAGGGTTTGTGGGGAGGGGTAGGTACTGCCCAGCCAGGGGTATGGAAGGGCCAGTCAGACCCCTGTGACACCTTCCCCTCTGCTTCCAGCCTAGTTACACACATCACATCTGGCCCACAAGTGCTTTAACTGGCACCACTGGACAAACAACTCCTTTGCATGTGATAGAAACACAGCTGTACTGAGCACACAGGCATCAAAGTGTGTTTAGTCCTGGCTGGACCAGCTCCCCTGCTTGCAAACATCACTCCCCCCTGCGAGCCCACCCCAGGCTCGGCTGCAGCCCGGCTCTGCAGGCACCACTGCAGAGGCTGTGAGAAGTGCTGAGCTGGGCCAGACCCGAACCCAAAGCGCTTATGGCCCAATGAGCCCTGGGCTGGCACACGAGCTTTTGCAGGCTTTCAGGAGGATCTGCAGGGAGAGGCAAGGACATGGAAGAGATGCGGTGCTCTCCAGACCCACACCAGCTGTTCTGCACACTGAGGAATGACTAGCAACACACTGGGGAGAGACTGTGCCCCGCAGCACTGCTCCGTGGGGGCATGAGGGAGTCACTGGATTAAAATAAACCCATATTTTTTTTAAAAATAAGAATTGAAGAATAATGTTTAAAAAGAAAGGCATGTTTTCCAGCAATTTACCCAACGATCACCCATAGCCAAGTAGCAAGGAAAACGGAGTCCAGAGCTGAAGGAACAATTTCTTTGATTTATTTTTAAAATAAAGTACTTTCAGTTCCCTGGGAAATTCTCTAGAAGCACAACATTGTGCCAAAAAAAAAAGCCAGCTTTAGTTTTCATAGTCTCAGAACGATACATTTCTAAGCCTACACCAGGGCAAAAATTTGCAGCTCAAGAGGATCACCATGTCTCTGAAGACAGAGAATGAAGAGCCAAGCAGCAAGTCATTAGAGCCTGAAAAAGATACTCCCTCTGAGTAAAATACTGCTGCTGTATATGTGAGAGTAGAAGTGGGTAGGACAGCAGCCTCATGTATCTCCAGAGAACACAGGCATTTAAATGAAATCATGTACAATGCTACAAACCAGAATCATATTTCAAATAAACATGTAAGTGACAAGTGTTATTTCAACATGGCTAGTTTGGGATCTGCTGAAAGCTGTTAAGAAGTCTTGGGAATTTTTTGGTCCAGCAACACTTCCCATCAGCACGGGCTGTGGTGGCTGGGCAGGAGGCTTCTAAGCATGGTATTTCTTCTGGGGTTTTGTTGATGCCCCCGATTTGGAAAAATCAACAATTCCACATCCTACGATCCGTTAACTAGAACAACTTGAGACCAGTGATGTGTTAATCCAATATGGCCAGGAGTGGCCAAAAGCCTTGTTGTACCATCAGATTGCACAGTAATGTTTTTTTTTCTTTCAGTGTTGAACTGTGCGTCCTAAACCCGAGAGCTGGGAAGTGTGAAACACAACTTCACCTTCAGAACAGCATCTGTTCATGGGAGGCAGTCTCTGTGCCAGTGCTCCACCTTCCAAGAAGCAAAGGCTCAGCCGTTTCCCCAGAGCTGCCCCGTGGGTTCATACTCACGATGTCAGACTTGCTGACACCAGGAACATGAACAGCATCACACACTGCCCACTCACCTGTCCTGCAGCAGCCTCCTCTGAAGAGAAGCCACTCACTTTCCTTTACATCACTCCAGGATTCAGGCTGGACACTCCTGAGCAGGATCATTACTGAGCCTATGCTGCTGCTGACAGCAGCTGCTCTCCCTGCGACTCTGGGAGCCCAAGGGCACAGCCCCACTGTGCCCTCACCTGTGGGGACTGTGGAGTGGGCGCACACCCCAGGGATGCCCCAGACCCCAGTGTCCACAGAAACGTTCCCAGATGGAGCCCGTCTCCCAGAGGACCATCGAGGTTGGATAAAACACAGATTAACAAAGCTCAGCAAGTGTATCTGAAAACAACACTAGAACCTGCCGAGATAGGGTCACAGCTTCGAGGGTCTGAACCCCCAGCCGAGCCCGCCTGGGACCAACCACCACTTCTAGAATCATAGACTGTACTGGGTTGCAAGGGACCTTTAAAGCCCATCTAGTCCCACCCCCTGAGGCGAGCAGGGACACCTTCACTAGGGCTGCCGCAGCCAGCGCAAGGTGACGCCAACACCGGCACGGTGACCGGGCAGGTCCGGGTTTCCTTGCTGCAGGAGGGCAGATCAACCCCGGCAAGTCCGGGTGAGGGGCGCGGGAGTTCGCAGGGGGCTCCAGCCGGGCCTCCCGGCACACACGCTGCCTGGAGCCAGCAATCCAGCCCTCGCACAGTTCTCTCTGCGCCGGGCCGAAACTCCCCCCAGAAGCCACCAAAACCGTTTGCCGCGAGTCCCGGCACCGCCGGGGCTGCCGCCGGCCCGGCCGCGCAGCTCCAGTCCCAGCACCGCACCCGCTGAGCCCGGGCCCGCGTTGGCCGCTGCCGGGGGAGGCGGCGGAGCCCCAGAGGAAAAGGAGAGGCAGCTCCGGCCGAGGCAGCGGGCCGCTCCTTGGGCAGCTCCATCGCCTCCCACGGCTGCCCGGCAGGACGCGCAGCTCCCCTTTTCTCGCGCACCGCACACGTTGCCGGACAGGCAGATAAAATGCGCCGCCTCCCCGTCGGGGAATCGAACCCCGGTCTCCCGCGTGACAGGCGGGGATACTCACCACTATACTAACGAGGAGCGGGAACGCCCCCCGCACACCCAGCATTCCAGCGCCCCAGGGAACCCCTGCGCTAACCATCGCCCGTTTTAATCACCCGCGCTAATTATCCGCCAGTGCCGCCACTATGCTGCGGCCGTAATGACCCGCCAGTAACACAGCGCCGGGCAGCAGCAGCCGCCGCCTTCCCGGCCGCGCTCCACTCGGATCGAGCCGGCGCGGAGCCGAGACCGCCGGCGCTGTTCCGGCCGGCCAGGAGCTCGCCCCGCGCTCCCGGCCTGCAGCCCGGAGGGGCAGGAGCCTGACCGTGTAACACGGCTGGAGGACGCGCGCTGAGCTCAGCTCCGACCCTCGCACGGCCTCAGGACACGGGGGAGAGAGCCGGTAACTCGGAGCCCGGCTGCGGGTCTGTCAGCTGGCGCGGGGGAGCCGCCACCAAACAGCTTCACGCGAACGCGGCATCGCCTTCCCAGGCTGAAACAAGCCGTGGAGTGTTTTTATGTATCCACACACTAAGGGAGCCCCCAGCACACTGCCACGCTTGCCTAGAGCTGCTCTCTCGGCCTGGCAGCCGGGCTGTTTGCGTAAGCAGCTCTCTGCCCCCATCCCCCTGCAAGGTCCCAGTGGGAGGGAGGAGTGCAGCTGAAAAGAGAGCCCTTGAAACCCCACACCTTTTATGGGATCCCCAGGGGTCCTGTTCTCTCACCCCTTACAGCAAAGAGCAGCAGTTTGGTGTGAGTTACATTGCTCAGGGAAGCTGGAAGGGATTTGTAAAAAAAGCTTAGTATCTACCATAGAATGGTTTGGGTTGGAGGGAACCTTAAAGATCATCCAGTCCCACCTCCCTGCCGTAGGCAGGGACACCTCTCACCAGTCCAGGCTGCTCAAGGCCCCATCCAAACTGTACCTGAACACTTTCAGGGATGGGACATCCACCACCTCCCTGGGCACCCTGTGCCAAGGCCTTACTACTTACCACAGTGCCTTGTAGAGAAGAATTTTATCCTAATGCCCAATCTAAATCTTCCCCCTTCCAATTTAAAACCATTCCCCATCATCCTATCGCTCCAGGCCCTTCTAAAAAGTTCCTCCTCAACTTTCTTGTAGCCCCTTCAGGTACTGGAAGGCCACTCTAAGATCTCCTTGCAGCCTTCTTTTCTCTAAGCTGAACCAGCCCAACTCTCTCAGTCTGTCTTCATATAAGAGGTGCTCCACCCCTCCAATCATCTTTGTGGCCTTCTCTGTACCTGTTCCAACAGTTCCATGTCCTTCTTATGTTGGGGACTCCAGAACTGGATACAGTACTTACTCCAGGTGGAGTCCCACGAGAGTGGAGTAGAGGGGCAAAGGTAGTGTCTGAAGGTTTTTTTACCTGTCCTCCATGCCATTGGTTTTCCTGTGGAATCAAACCCTAATCCTCAAAGGACACGAGAACTGCAGGAGTGAAGTGTTTTCCTGGCTTGTGTAGGTCTCAGGTTGAGTGGCCAACTACCCATGAAACACCAGAGACAGGCAGGGGGTTAACTCAGTGGTAGTAACGGATTAATTGAGAAAAGCTGAAACAGCTATGGGCTCCAGCTGCCATCAGCTCTACACCTCATGCAATGATGCCTGAAGAGGCCAGAAGGCTTCTGAACTCATCCGGTTTAAAAGTAAAATTCTCAGGCTGTTGAAATCCATCACCATTGCTGGTAGATCTGAAGCAAAAGCAATGAAGGACCTCTGGCCAGAGGGCTCTGCCTGTGAGTGGCCTAGGCCAGCACCGCTGGGAGAATTTGGGAGGGCAGCAGGCAATGTAAAGCAGACTGGAATCCAGGGGATGGTGAACAGTGGCTCACTTAAAAACTGTCTGCCATTAAATATCCCAAACAGAAAGATTAATCAATTGCAATTTAAAAATACATTAATGGAATGGCCAGAAAAGAGACCAGGTTATCAGGCCTTGAGCACTTTCAATTCCCTG
>VZTU01017743.1:152526-182008 GCA_013400835.1 Zapornia atra
TTACTAAAGCCGCTGCTTAACCAGGGCACAAACAAGGAACAGCAGCGAACTCAGTGGAGAGAGGGAAAAGAGGCATCCATATGTGTTGCCCAGCCCCAGCATGTGTGAAATCCTAGACCTGGCTTCAAAACAGCAATTCGGCTTTTCCCATACCCTGTGTGCCACTCTCCAATGCTGACCTGAAAGGTCTTAATGAGAAGTAATGCCTTTTCCTCTTAGTTTTTAATTACTGATGTAAACCCTTGTGTTTTCTGCACGTTCACTGAGAAACTGTACTGTCTGCTATCAAATGACATCAGTAAGTCTCCACAGGCAGCAGCCCAGGCCAAAACCTGTTCATACACATTTATATCGCAGGCTTTATCAGGTGACTGGGTAATTTGCATATCTGGACACATCTGGGTTGTGAAAGTCTCACCACCTCTTATACACAGCCCCTCCAGAACAGCAAAGAGAACTGCACTGCTCACAGGCTGCAGGCTGGTCAGCAGCCACAAGCCTGTAGATCTTGGTTATGATTTTAAGAGAGAGTGATCCACTGCTGGGTGATCCACTGTAGGGTGATCCTTCAGGGAAACGGAAATGAAACACAGAACTGTGCAGAGCCTCTTAACTTTCCCTGGAAGAAGTTAATTTCTCTGTGTATCCACCAGCCTGAGGTGCTGAAACAAAACCTTCTTTCTGCTAAGAAAAGTCACAGAGGTGGGTGACAGGACTGCTAGGGGTTGGCCTGGAAGGAGGTGTCCTTACCCAAAACAAGAGAATGCAGAACACTCTGGTTCCTGTTTTCCTGAGCTGACAGGAACACAAGGCCTCTGGCAGGACCTTGACAGGGAATTCAACTGAAGTGATAAGCTGTAATAAATTGATCACATCGAAAAAGTGATAAGGGGTTGTTCAACTCAAAGCAAAGTGAATTGTGCAGATGGCATCGATAGTTTTGGGGTAACAGCAGCTAACACTGCTGCCAGGTCAGTGACATCAACATACAGTACTTTTTAAAAGCTGTGAACTTAATGCAAGCAGCTCCTCCAGCAACAGCCCTCTCCATCTCCAGTGCCACCAGCTTAGGCATTAGCTCTTTGCATTTACTGTGCCTGCTCCCTTGCTGTTTCCAGGCGTGCATTCCTGCCACCAGCCTCTGGCAACCAGTCTCCAGCCAAACCTGGGGGCCATTCACCTTGGAATAATGGTCTCCTCCAGCAGAACCACCCCGTTTTGTTTGTTAAGCTTCATAATCCATGGTAACAGGAGAGACTGAAAAGCCTACAGCAGCCAGTGACTCCTTCACCTCAGGGTCCCACCTCTAAGCCGGGTCCCTGGGGCAGAAGCATGGGAGCCTGGCAGTCCTGGGAGAGAACAGTTAAGGAGCCCTGGAGCTGGCTAGGCACACACACATCTGTCTGAGGACGAGGTCACAGCCACCAAGAAAGGTTCCTCATGAAGAAAGCAAGCCAAATGTCATGCCCATCCTCAGGAAGGTGTATGTGGGGCACTACAGGCTGGCCAGCCTTGGCCCAGTGCCCAGGCAGGCATGGAGCAAGGCTTACTGGAAGGCACACGATGGACAGGGCAGGGATTAGCATGGCATGGCTTTACCAGTGAAATTGTGCCAGCTGCCTGCAGTGACTGGCTCTGTAGCTCACAGAGGAGCATTGGACATTGTGATCCTGACTTCAGTGAACCTTTTGACATTGTCTCATAGTTAATTTAGGCCCAAATTGGTAAAATGCAGAGCAAACAGGTAGACCACAGGTTAGATGGAAAAATGGGCTGAACAACCAACCTCAAAGGGCCATGAGAAGTGGTACAGAAACTACTAAAAATCTGATTTCAAAATAATTTCTTAGGTGCTTACTCTGCCTTGCTATCACACAGGCTGCAGACCCTTCTTCCCCCTCAGCTGATGGAATCTATTTCATCATCTGCTTGAAATACAGTGTCATTTTGGATCTCTCTTCCATTCAAGTTTCATCATGCAAAAATGTGCTAGAACACGTGCCTTACGCATTGCTCAATGTGCAAGCTGTTTTAGGGCAAAATAATTGTATGTAAATCTTAATAATTACATAAAGACAAACAATGCCAAATGCTGCAATAAACCATGGTGAAATGCTTCTCACAGTCACAACTGCTCAGCCAGAAGCTGAAGGGGTGGTAGCGTCTGCGTATCACCACGGTACCTGTCCCCACACGTTGCTCATCGGCTGAAGCATGTTTGAGCCCTGACACACTCCCAGTGCACACATTCCCTTTGTACACAGCACAGCTTTACGTCCTTCCCTGGAAAGGCAGCATCAGGACTCAAAAAGCTTTGCTGTGTCCTTGGAAGAGAATTTTTTACCCACAGAAGGTTGATGTTGCTTCTTTCATCACTGCGTACGACCCTGCTGTAACAGAGTTACTCTCACCATTCCCCTCACCCCCGCTCCGGGGCTCGCAGCTGGGGCCTGGGCCAGCTGCAGTCACCGCAGCGCCCTGAAGACCAGCTGCCCTGTGCCCCTGGGTGCTGCTGCTCTGCTTTTTCCTGCAGCAGCCTGAGCTGGCAGAAGGTGGACAGACTTACTGAGCACCTGCTGATGGACAGAAATGCCTTTAGAGCAGGGGGTTCACTCTGGGATGAAAGGCAAACTTCATTTTCAATCTATGGTTCTAGTAACAGGGAAGTTAGAAGGATTATTAAATTAGAGGTTTGCACTTCCGAGTCACAAGTTCACGTACAGCTGGCAGAACAGTCTTACAGTAAGGGGAAGTCACTTGTTTCACACAAACTTTTTCTAAAAATCAGATCCACAGATAAGATAGAGCTAAACGACACTCACACAGCTCACCCCCTCCCCTGAGTGCATACACAGGCTGCACCGGGAAGCAGGGAAGGGCCACCGCTGAAATGCAAAGCAGCTTCCACAAACACTCCAAGGAGCAAGAGATTTCTGCATTAAACATCGGCAAAGCAAACAGATCAACACAGCACACTGCAAAGGATGCACTGCCAACATGCCACTGTGGCACAGACTTCATTCCTGGCAACTTACTTGCCCATCAGGCATCCAGTCAGAACGACTTCAGGACAATGCAACTGGGCTTTTCAAAACATAAGCAATGAACCATCCCAACAGAGGAATAATTGTAGTTCATATATATAAACATACAAGTTACACACAAAGTATTTTATTCTACAGGAAAACATCACTCTGAGGCAGCTGTGTGCATGAATCACCATGCACTCTTCAGCTAATTTGGAAGGCAAAAGCTTGTGGTAGCTTTACCACATGCTTTCTGCTTCCCAACCACAAAACTGATGTTCTTCAGGACATTGAATGTTTGTAGAAACAGGACCTGAATGTAAGGCCTGTGAAATAGAGGCTTTTAACAAGGCAGAACAGAGAAGAACAAGGCAGAAGAAGAGAGCATGAAAATCACACCAGTCATTTCCTTAGTATAGTTCTACAACACTCAGTATCAACTATCACAGCAATTTATGATGCTCAAGGAAAAAACACCCCCAGCAATCCCTCCCCTCCAGCACAGAAGCACAGGCAAACAATGAACAATCTGAAATTATTTATTAGGAAAAAACAAAGTACTGTTTCAACATTCAAACAGAACAAATGGTAATAAACCCAGGAAAATAAACTGTAAAGTAGGCCCATCACAGCGGGGTTGGGTTATGACAAAGTAAATGAAATTCCAACTTCATTCATGCAAACGAGCAGTCAAGGATTATTTACAGTTTTGACAGGATGAATTACAGCATTGGCCAAGTTTGGACCCCAATCAAATTACTCAGTGACATATTAAAGGGATCTAGTCTGTACATTCAATAATGAGAATCTATAAAAAGAAAAAAGAATTTAAACAATTTACAAGAGCTGTATTACAGATGGCATAAGGGTATCATTTACAAGAGCTGTATTAACAGGTGACACAAAGGTATTAATCAGTAATTTATGAATATAAATTTGTAGCACACATTTTTACATCACTTCTTCAGTGTCCAAACAGTAAACAGGAAAGTGGAGACATGAGTGCAATGTAATAGAATAAGGCAACTTAACCGAATGGCTCTTTGGAGAACCTCCTTCCTACAAGGGTTTACAAATGATAACTTTGCCTGTCCGTTTTGCTAACTAACTAAAACGAGTACTTGAAGACAGCAACTGGTGATTAGAAGGCCTGCGTATGACGAGGCAGTAGATGGAAAATTAAACTCATTTGTTAAAAAGCCTAACTCAGGAAATGAAAAAAGTAGATTATCAAAAGCCCTCTATATCCTCTATCACCACCACACTAATTTTCATGTTCTAGATGTTGTAATTCTGTACGTCTCAAAGTACTAATTCACTAGTCAATTAATTTTGCAATGTATAACCTGTAACTAATAAAACCTTCTCACAAAGCTTGTATTTGCAGTGTTCTTTAATTGATGCTAGAAGAATTGTGAAATGCCAGCAATTTATAGCAAAGATTAGCAACCGACACCCCAGATTCCAGTTTATTTTATCGGCAAGACTAACACAGTTGGCTTCTAAAATTCTTTTCAACAGGTATTTCTGCATTGTCAACAACTTTCCCAGATGCTTACAGTAATGGCTGGTTTTCTTGAAGTTTTAACAAATGCCAATCCTGTTCTGCTTAGTATTATATGTTTAAACAGCTACAATAACAAAACAAGATGAAGGATAACACTGAAATCCAGCAATGAAAAGTCCTCTGTATCAATGCACCACGGGAATGTGACGGGCCGTACAGAGAGCAGCACAGGAAGCCCAACCTGCCAGTGGCTTGCCACATCAACAAATACCGTCCACATATTCTAAAAACACAAAAAGGAAACTTGAAAGAAGGCCCAAACATATTTGCAAATGATAAATTTTAAGTCTGTCAAAAGGACCAGGCCATAAATATTTTATTTACAATTTCTATTTAGAATCTTTATGCTCAACAAATGATTTAGCACCAGCAGGAATATGCAACGTCGCATCACTGTGCTCCCCAGGGAGAAGACCTCGAGGCCAAATCTTGCTCACACTTGTTTAAGAGAATAATGTACTCAAGTGAGCAAGATTCGGCACTCAGTTATGCAAACCTAGACTGCTCAAGCATATTCCATTAGCACACTATTAATTACAAATATATTACAACACCTTTTGAGATGTTTGCAGAGAGTGTTTTTAAGAATACTCAGTATGCTCTACGTGTGTGAAGTAAACAAAGCTAATAAAAAAGTTTCTTTTAGACTTCTTTTAAACTTAAAGAGTTGGTAGTTTTATCTCAGATGACAATACTGGTGATATACTTTGGACTGTATCAGTAAAACTTAGAGAACATAAGCAGGGGATTATCCCTCTGTACTGTGATAAAGCATTGGTGGGGATTGGGTTTTTTTTAATCTACCATGGTCACGTCTGAGGACTTAATTCACCCATTTTATCCACAAGATTTGTTAAGTCTGCCCCCTCTTGCTCTGTGTTAACAGGAAATGGGAAAATTAATACAACCCAAAGAGTAACTGTACGTGTCAAGCGTGTTCTGCACTGAAGTTCTTAAATTCCGTGGGTTCTGCACTGTGACCCACAGGTCTTGGTCAAATACTTCTAATGTGACCCAGATTTTTGTTCACTTTTTAACCTAAGCAAAGCTCTTACGTGTTACATGTTTTTTAAGCTTACATAATAATTAAAGAAAAAAAAAAACATAGAAAGCCCTGTTGCTAGGAAAACACTGAGAAGAGAAAGAACTCATCTCATTATGTGTGTAAATGGAGTCAGGATAAAAGCTGACCACAACCAGCTCAACAGAATTACACTGACATCTCTTTTCTGAACTCAACTAAGCGTTTCCTCAGGATTACAGCCATCCAGTATCCAGTGTGAACAGTAAAAGGGATATTTAAAAATAGGTTGAATGTAAATTTAGGCATTAGGGTAATGTGCTTTTAAGCAGCACTGATTTGCTCTAAGTAAAAGACACTTTAATTAGTTCCAAACTTTGAAATCCTACTGTTGTTTGGTAAATTTAAAAACCAGCAGTTATTGCAACTTATCTGGATGCAAGCAGGTGTTTCCTGAAGACCTATATTGGATAGAGACAAAGAGCTAGCATTACACCGTGCCAGGCAAGGCAATTATAATCACCTCGTGTGCACTACCAACAGCTCACATGCAGGTAGGAGTCTGACTGTGCTACTGAAGGAAATGTATTAACAGAGGTGTTGGCAGGATCACACAGGTGCTTGCCTGAAGAACACTACAGAGAGGGAAAGACCTTCAAAAGGCAGGTCAGATGTCCAAACACCCTTTGAAAATTTCAACCAAACTGTAAGACTGCTTCTCTCTGAACTGTTACATTTATTGAAGCAAGTGCTTATATTTAAACCTCTGCTAGCTTCAGTAAAGAATGCTGAGGATGTGTTCATTCCAGCTTGCTAGATGCTCAAAATGCACTGAAGTTCCCTTCCTGTTCAAATTGCAGTTACCTTAAGTAGAACTAGAAAGGTCTAAGTGGTTAAGTTTAATAGGCAAACCAAGTTTGAATAGCTTCCTCTAAAAATTAACTTATTTGGCCAGAAATAATCTGTTTTTACCTGACTAAAGACCTGCATGATTTTTAGGGAGATACTGATACAATAAAACTGTGCGTAATACTTGAAGATCAAGTTGGAGGAATAAGACCAAGAAATGGAAAAGCATTACCCCGAGATGAGGGTACAGGGATTGGAAGCCAGAAACCTGATGCTGTTCTTCCAGCATCTCAAGCTCCACTGCACTGAAGGGGTCATCTCCATGGCCAATAAAATTACCTGCTATTTTTTTTTGGTAAGCAACACTAATTAGGAAACCTCATGGGTAAGTTCCTAGTACCAGCAAAATTGACATTATATGAAAAAAATTAAAAGGCACTCACATGGCTGATTGAGCTGAAAACAATTACACATTCAAAGTGAGCTTTACATGTTGCTTTAGAAATATCACACAACTTTCCTCTATGAAAGTGGTTCCACAACAGTAGCCCTGAGAAAACACCCAATTTTCTCTAGGGTAGTACATACACGGAATCAATTAATTCTAAAGCCACCTCAACCAGTTAGCTTTGAGGAAAAGAAATGGTGCAGATGAAAGTGAAATCAGAGATCCTGAAAAGTGAGTTACTCCAGTGATTTCTACAAGGAAACAAGCCTCTTCAACCTATTTAGAAGTGGATTTAGAGGAACAGACTTGAAGGCTTATCTGGCTGCTATTTGTGATGCCTCGTGTTTCTACTGGTGGTAGAGTCAATCTTTGGAGACTCTAGTAACAAGTTCTTAAGTTGAGAGAAAACACGAGATCAAACCCAAAGATGTGGCTTAAATACAAGACCCTGGGCTTTACAGTAGGGCTTGAAAACAACTCTGGTCACTCCTGTAAGGAAGTAACAACTGAGCTGATAAAACGAGCAAAAGGAAGCCATTTTCTTTAGAAGCTCAGGGGAAGTAAAACAGAGGTAGGGCATACATCCTGATTCTCACAGTAGTTTCCATACAGTACAACTATTCAAGAATTACTCCATTAATTTATTCTGTAACTCTGTACAATTTACTTTTAAAATGTTATTTTAGGTAATCTCAATGTCAAATGGTTTAAATTAACCATGGTCATTAAGTAATCATCTTCTACATGTGCTTCTGGTATAAATATACAAGTTAACTTCTAGCCACTGCTTCAAGAGCAGCTCTCAACACAAAATGAGAAGTGAAGTATCAATAAATACGATCTAAAGGAACTGTTTCTAATCAAAATGAGGTTTGTGTCTCAAAGTACCTCACTTTGTGAGAAAAATACACAGTTGGTTTGCAAAATTTTCAGGAGGCAGTAAAAATCTTCAGAAAATTAGGTTTTTACAAAGTTTTATAACCAAATAAAAGTCACTTTCTGTAGTCTGCAACTTCAAAGGAACAGTATACAGCATTTATAAAGACATTCTATAAAAACCATGCTCACTTATTTTCTGAAGCACTCTGATGTAGCATTCGATCAGTTGAACTGTGAGTGCAGTTTTTGGGGGTTTTTTGTCCAAAAGAAACATCAAAGCAAGCACAATGGACATGTAATACAGGTGCCAGGAAAAGCAACAGTAAATGGAACCGCATCTGCGACTGGCATCGACCTTGCAGAACTGGCTACTCCCAGTCACTGTATGCTTAAAGGATCACAGAGCTTTTTTTTTTTTTTTTTNNNAGCATAAACAGAGTTTTTTTTTTTTTTTTAAACCTATACTGTTAACATGGTGCTTTAAGTAAAGAGAAGACTGAAAATAGCACAGAGAGGCTTCCAACACACTAGGTGGATGTGTCTATGAATACAACACAGCCATGCTGTGGAACACTTGAGCAATTGGTTTTAAAAATACCTTAAAACCCAAGATAAGAACATGTTCTAGTCTGGTTGCTCCTCATGCACTGATAGGAAATATTTAACATTAAATTGATATCATAAAATTGGGTAGCTCGTTAGTCCACAAAGAATCATATAGCTAATGACTATATAATATCCATATAAGTTTAAGGTCTCATGCCCTGGCTTCAGGACTAAACTTATTCCAATAATCACAACGGTATATTCTAAAAGTAGACAGAAAAACCCAAAGATCAGTTTCAGAGTACGGATTTTATCCCAAGGCCACAATTCGATGAATGGTTTGATATTGCAAGTGCACTAAAGATTGGTCCACTTGGTGCTGCAATACAAACTCTGAAGCTGCCCTCTGCTTTGAAGAACAAACTTCCAAATTAAAAAGCTGACAATCTCTCACTTCTGACATCTAATTAGATTTTGACAAACTCTTTCTAAAGTTAAAGAGTAAACACATTTTCAAATCAGTAGGAGAGGGCAGAAGTTTTTCAAACTTCCAGAGAAATGAGCCAAAGCAACAGAACTACAAGGGTCCACATTTAGTCTGTTTTCAAGGATTTCTTCAGTTCTCTCGGGCTTTGTGGTCCTTTTATAAGTGACAATGCATGTTGTCAGAATTTGAGATGTGCACAAAAAAACCTCAACCAACCTGAAGGCATTTGGGAAGTCACGTCCTCAAAAACACCACCCCAACACCACCCTAAAATCTGTCTTCATTAATCATTAATTTATTTCCCAAATTCAACCAAAGATAGAGAGGATCATCCCAAAATATCAGCTTCATCTTCAAATAAGTGAAGGAGGCAAGTGAATTTCTTCACAAAATCTTGAACACATCAACTCTTTAATCTGCTGCTTTGGCTCATTTTTGTGTTTCTATTCTTCCCACTGAAAATAAAAGCATTAATATTATTTCCACTACACATACAAATAAAATAATGATATGTTCACTGTGGGAAGCAATTGTCTACAGTTTTTTCATCTTGTAGATAGTACCTTTCTGGTTTTTAAGTTGTTTTCTGTAAGTACACATGTGAAATTGTGCTCATAATACAGTATAACTAATGAAAATAATTTTTCATTCATCAATTATGTACAAAACCAGTGGGCCTAAAGCCTCAGGAGTAAACTTAAAATGTCTTCATGCTGAGCACTTAAGAGGTTCGGCAGTCCTTCTGGAAGCTTGTTTTCAGAGGATGTATTGCATATTAAAGGTTCAATACTGGCTACATGTACCAAGGAACATAAACGGTATCCCCTAACAGTTCACTTTTCAATGCCCAACAAGAGTGAAAGCCCCTTCCTTATAATGGCAATACTCAGTAGCTAATCACTTCTTAAAAACAATTACAGAAAATCTGCTATTTTCTTCCCCCCCTCCCCAGATTTAGTTCCTGTTGCCACATACAAGCGTCATTCGGGTGGAAAAGACTTCAGTGCAGTGACATCTGGTATCTCAACTGAAATTTGGCAGCCCAAGGAGAGCACCAACAGCTCCGAAGTATCCCTGTGCAAAACAAACAAACAAATACTTCAGGTTCAAAGTAGGGTATTAAATTCTGTACTGATCACATCTCAATGACATCTGGGAGACCAATGCTAGAGAAGAATGTCATACACTTTTAATACAAAACCTTTAGGAAACATTTCTAAAAACTTCATGAAACAAATGTTTTATCCTTCTTATCTAGCTTAACTTTAGGAAATTTCACCTTAAACCTCCTCATACACTGTAGGACTTTCAAGACACCTGTCTGTGACACCTGAAGCACAGAAATAAGGTTGGGTTTGCTTTTCCAAGAGGAGCAGCGTATTTTGGTTGCCAAGGGATCTCTGACATCCCTAACACTACTCCTGAGGTACACATCAAAAATTTCTTAAGTTACCTGCACCTTATATCTTTAAGGAATTATGTCTCAGCTTCAACACCCTTCTTTGGATTGTATACTTAGCTGCCTTTAAAGAACATTCACCTCTCCCTGGGGAAGCGGGATGTCCCCCTCACTATGACTGTGACATACAGATGTGTCTGGAATCTACATTTGACCAAATGCAAGAGTTTAAAATTTATCCAAGAAAAATCTGAAGGAGTAGAACAAAGAACCATTCTGCTATTAGCGCAGACACTAGCACCAAGACAGACTACTGTCAGTCTCAGGATAATCAAGAAAGGAAAAAAGCTGTGAGAATCAATTGAAGTGGAACAGATGTAATGCCGTAACACTTGCAGACCACCAGAGGACAAAAATTGCCAGTCCACTGCCAAGAAGCTACAAGTGTCCCAACTGTTACACCTGTAACTAATACTGGTTGCCTGTGTTATATTTAAAACAGGTCAAATGTGTCAGCATTACACACTGATCTTGATTGCAGACACTGCCTAAAAGCAGGTTAGTCTCATAGCATAAAATCACTACAACTTTAGGGTGTATCTGTGGTGGTGCGAAAGCAGTCCTTATTAAAAGCAGTCTTGACTTTGAGGATGTTGCTCAAGCTCAGTTGAGAACAAAGTAAATATTCCAAAGGCCCATGCTTTAGATCTCCCTGCAATCTTTTGAAATACGAAGTTTACTGTTGTTTCCACCCCAACCCAAGGAGAGGCTGCTGAACCTCAGTGCAGAGCTTAACAGCTCCTTGTCCCTCTCCAAAGATCCAGTGTGAACTGAGATACCGTGAAGCGACCTGAAGTACTTCCCTGGCAGAGCACGCTGTCCCCAGAGAACCAACACAGTATGACCAACCTCCTCTTATTTGCAATGTTTACAGAGTGTTTGGTGTCTCAGGGTATCACACACATGAGAGCTACTCAATACTTGGATTTTTGATTTATGGTAACACAATCTATCCAGATAAATGAACCACAGCTTACCTCGTGTTCTAGGAACAAGGCCTTCAGCTGGCCTTTAGACCAGTAATCCAGTGCATACGCAAGAAGCTTCATTGACAAAGTATTCACGCGTAAAAAATTGCCAACAAACACAACTCTGTTTATTTTCTAAAAAAAACCAAAACAAAACAGAAAAACAGCCAAGGATTAAGTCTTTCCATTGTTTAACATAGCTTTGAAAAATTAAGTAATGAAAAAACAGTCTCAAACAAAGGAAAAAAACCCCAAACCACCCACCATCATAAATGGTTCCAAAATTTGAAATGCAGCATACCTGCGTAAAAGGAAGCACCATGCAACTCTCACAAAGTAAAGGACTTAATTTACAGAGAAGTAGCATTTGTATTTCAAATTAAGTGGGTATTTCCAGTAAGTAAGCCAAAGAGACAGCCCAGCAAATAAATGAAAAATACTCCTTTTTGGTAGAGAAGCCTCAATGCCTTCATAGCCCTGTACAATGCTGCTTGATCCATATGCAACAAGGCAGCACTGTAAAGAAGCCGAAGACAGTAAGACATGAGAGATGCTCCTTTCATCTTCATACCTCTGTGTAAAATTAGGCTAAGACCAAAATACAAGTGAGCTGTAAATAATCAAGTCTAATGTAAAAAAAGTGAAAATCGTTTCATTTTCCCCATTCACTAAAATAAACCCAACATTAAGTGGAAGCAACATTAAACACAGGTTTAATGTTATGAAGGCAAGAACCAAAGAAAATTTGTGTTAGTGCTTAACACAGTGCTTCAGTAAGAGCTTGATTAATGTCAGCTGAATATTCGTATCCAAGTTGCTACAAAAACTAGTATGACAATTCAACCTGTATTCAGATGCCACGTGCAACTTTTTCACCATCCTGATTAGTTCACAGTGAAGACAAAATAAACACGCTCTTAAGGCACCCAATCAAACGTAGTTCTGCTCTATAGCAGGAAGCTAGAATAATTAAATCCACTTTATACCTCAATTCAAAATACTAGCTTGTGGGTTCCTATTAACCATTTCTTACACTTTGTAGTTCTGTGACATAGCTGGAATACAAAAAAACCCTTGGAATAAAACTGATTTGTGCTGTTAATAAATTCTGATTTGTATTCACTTACCCCCACCCTTAGATACAAATTGCACATATTTGCCTCAGACTATTAGCAGGTACTTTCAACTTCAACCTCACAAAATTAACTTTCTTCTCTGAAACTGAGAAGGAAATTCAGTGAGAACTTGCAGTATTAACACCAGAAAAATTTATAGTCTGGCTCCTAAGCAAGAGGAGGGTTACGACAATGTTATTTCTGAGACTATAATGTCCATAGGTTTTAATCAGAGCTCTAAATACAGGTACCTTTAGTCTGCTCTAGAAAAGCTGATAGGAAACCTCACTTTATCCAGTTTGTAGATAATAAAAAGGAAAATCCCTACTACTCAGACACCCATACCTTCTATGCCTAAATTCAGTATTCTGCCATAGATTCCTGACTGTTCATGATAATCATATTAAAACTGAACACATACTGGTTCTGTTTAGTGGAGCTTTGAGAAACAGAAGATAGAAGGAAATTGTATCAACCAGTAAGAAGACAGGTGACAAAACTATCTGAAGTCTCAAGAGGCAGTAAAAACTAGAAATAATGCTTAACTAGAAGGCAGACTTTCTGTGAGCTTTAATCGGAGAATAATTTCAGCTTGAAGAAACTCTCAGTTCCTATGCACTGCTCAAAGCAGGTCTTTCAGCAACTTCAACACTCAAGTTGCTCAGGTCACATGTTTTCAAACTCCCCAAGGACACAAAGTCCACAGTTGCTAAGTCCATGTTTCAGGGCTGAACCAATCACACTGTGAGAATCTTTTTTTCCTCTTTGCAGAATGACAAGGTTGGAAAAGACCTCTGAGATTGAGTCCAACCATACTCATCCTCTACTAAACCATATCCCTGAGCACCTCAACTACCCGTCTTTTAACTACATCCAGGGTTGGTGATTCAACCCCCTGCCTGCAGCCTATTCCAGTGCCCAATAACCCTTTGGGTGAAGAACTTTTTCATAATGTCTGATCTGACCCTGCCCTGGTGCAGCTTGAGGTCATTCCCCCTCGTCCCATCACCTGTCACTTGGGTGAAGAGACCAACCCCCACCTCTCTGCACCCTCCTGTCAGGTAATTGTAGGTGGTGATAAGGTCTCCCCTCAGTCTCCTCTTCACGGTTAACAACCCCAGTTCCCTCAGCTGCTCCTCATATGATTTGCTCTCCAGCCCCTTCCCCAGCCTGGTTGCCCTTCTCTGGACACACTCCAGGACCTCAATGTCTTTCTTGCAGTGATGAGCCCAAAGCTGAAGCCAGCACTCAAGGTGCAGCCTCACCCATGCTGAGTACAGGGGCACAATAACTTCCCTGTTCCTGCTGGTCACATTGTTGCTGATACAAGCCAGGATGCTATTGGCCTTGGCCACCTGGGCACACTGCTGGCTCATATTCAGTTAGCAGTCAACCAACACCCCAGGACCTTCCCCATCAGGCAGCTTTCTAGCCACTCTTCCCCAAGCCTGTAGTGGTCCAATCAGAATTCCCTTTGCTACAAGTTGTGTCCACTGCCTCCGGTTCTTCTGCTGTGCAGAGCTGTACCTGGCAGAGTCTTCCCTGTAACCTTCTCCAGACAGCAACAAGCATTTCAGGATTCAGCTTCTTCAGGTGTAACCCAGATCCCTCAGTGTCTGTTTGTATTGTTAGGTGCTCCAGGTTAGGGCTCTGTCTTGGTAACCCGTTCCACTCTAGCCTGTCAGTGCTTCACTTTTGGTGATGGCTGGGAGGAGGGAGTAAGACCTCATGCCCAAAGTATCACCTCCTCTGACCTGCTGGCTATGTGCCTGCTAATGTACAAGGCCTTCACCACTGCACCGTTACACTGCTGATTGACACTCAGTTCCTCTCCCTAGCTAGTCTGTATCTCATCTTTTGCTGTGAGGATGCGATCCTGAAAAATGGAGTTGCTACTCTGGACTCCTTATGCCATTAGGACAACCTCCTACAAAATCTTGATTCCTAAATCACACCCCCTGCCCTGAAGCCAGAATCCTGTTCTACTCAAGTCCATCTAGAGCCTCCATTCTACTACTTGCCTTCTCTTTAAACAGAATTTTAAATGCTACTGTTTCAAAGCTGTCACTGAAATCCTTGACCAGCTCTTCGCTGGATCCATCAACATGCCTGCCTGGTCAGCCTGCCCAACACTTGTGTCAGAAAATGGTCTTCGAACCACCGAGAAGCACGGATTGCTTGTGATGCACCATGTTAACCTTCCAGAGGAGGCTAGGTTAGTCCCTCATGAAAACAAGGACTTACAGGTCCTCTTGTATCCCACAATGCATGTGTTTTCTGTACAGAGACATAATTTGGGCCCACAATCAGAGTTTTTTTGCAGGAGGACTTCAGGGCCTTTTACCACAACGTCCTTTGCTCCTCACTCATCTGTAGGCTTTGGGCTTCACACCCTAACGCAGCTGGTTTGAAACCCTCCTCATCGGCAAAGGTCTTTGCCCCACTTCTCCAAAGGCAGTCAAAACACTCTGAAGCACTTCTTTAATACTAAGAGAATGTCTTAACTTCATTTGAGAACCTACTAAAAGGTTTAAAATGGTACATCATTATAGGAGTCATTTAATGTGAAACCATGTAATAGACCTCCAGTTAGATCATTTCCTTGTCAGAAATTTTTACCTCATTTACTGCACACATCCGGGCAATAGAGCCGATGTTGTTGGTGATGGTGACCAATATGGCTCTTGCAAGATCTTCTTTACTAACAGACTCTCTCTTCTCTTTGTAGATCATATTCCCAAAACTGGAACAGGAAAAATTTCTATTAAGTACAAAGTGATTCATAGGCATTTCAAATAATTTCAGAATCTAAATTTTTCTGCTGCAACAGAACTTAAGTCTCAAGTTTCTTCTTAAGGAGCTCCCTTTTATAGTCTGTATTAAATACAACAATTTGACAACTGACACTATGACCTGTGTATTTGTTCCTTCTCAGCAAATGGTCAATCTTGTTACAGTAATGACCCCCAACAAAATATTTTTTAGATTGGTGACTTCCAGGAACAAGCATCTATAGCAAAAAGTAGCCATATTCCTAGGCAAGACTACTCTGCAAACCTAGTCACTGCAAATTAAGTCAACGCTTAAGTATGGTAAATCCTCCAACTCCTCATGCTTGCTTCCTCACTGTTGTAGCTTTGCATGGCTGGGTTCTGGTGGTGGTGGGTAGGGGGCTGCAAAGGTGACTTCTGTAAGAAGCAGCTAGAAGCTGTAGACCCAAGAGAGTAAACACCAGCAGACTCAAGGCTGGAGTCGTTGTTGACCAAGATCGAACCCATCAATGATGGTCCTAGTGCCTCTGGGAATCATATTTAGGAGGAAAAAAAATGCAGGCAGCTGCTTTAAGATTTACTGACTAAAAAGGCAAAGTTTGCACATAGTAAAACCTCTCAGCATACACTCTCTGAAGAAGCTTGGACTCAGATGGCTGGAGAGGGAGAAGACTGAAATGACTATAAATTAAGACCTCTTACTGCTGAATAAGAAGGAAGATTTAATAAACTCTCTTATGTATGTATTAGTTTTGCTCCCAAAGTTTATTCTCTTTATATTTCTTAAGGGTAGAGAAGCTGTAACATCACCAATAAGCTTCTCTGTTGTAGTAAAACTTGCAGCTCTGACAAAAATCCCCTGAAATTGGCAGTAAAATACACCCATTCTCATTGTGCAAAGCTTTTATGTTCAAAAGCTTTCATAAGTGAGAAAAGTAGTTAAAATATTATGAGAGGTGCCTGTACTGACCATCATGTTTCAAAAAACTCAGTCTTAAAAAAAAAAGAGGTATTACTGTAACAGCAACAAAAATGCCTTCTGCTCACCTTCCCCCTGGAAAACACCCTACTAAAAGATTCTAGAAGTCAAAAAGTAATCTGCTTCATTTTCCTCTGCACTTTGTTCCTGCCACTCCTGTTGTCACCTCAGACTCTGACTAATGTAAAGCTGCATATGACATAACACAAGAGGTTTCTTGAATACTTAGCCAGCAGGCACCTGTAGTTGCACATGGCTTTAGCTCTTCAGGAAAATTGAGTATCTATACTTTCAGAATGAAACATAACTTGACTACAATAACAATTTGAAAAGAGCAGTTTTCTTTGTATTCATAGTTTAAGCCTCATTTTTGAAGCCCCCACCCCCCAATGAGCAAAAGAATCAACAAAAAGATCTCTTTCTTACCTGGATGCAACAGCCCATCCTGGCAAACCAAATCTTTCATAGTCTCCTCCATAAATGTCTCGAACCAGCTTGTCAGCATGTGTACTGTCTCCTTTGGATGCCATTTCCAGAGCTTCTTCAAAACTTTCACAGCCTGTCAACAAACTGCATAAACCAAGGAAGGTCCCTCCACCTAGACTAAGAAGAAAGAAAAGTGGTTGCTTTTAAGTAGCATTTCCTCACATGAAAGATTCTTATTTTTGACTAGTAAAACGAACAAAGCCCTTCAACTTAAGATACCAAGCTGCCTGCTTTCTTGGTCAAGATTTGCTACACAAACAGCTGTCAATCAAATTAACATTTATAACAGTCACTCACAAGAAACTAACCATACAACAAGAGTTAACAAACAGTTAGGAACTCGAGACATAAGCTGGAAGACTGCATTAGATACTAAAACTCCCTAACATGCCACTGACTCTGATCCTTGATATTTTTGTAAAATGTATGGACATATTTATTCTTATGGAGCAAGAGAATTACAGTTTCACTGAACACATCCTCAAAATTTAAGACAAAAACCTACAAATGTCTCACTATGGAGCATTTCCAGCACTCATCGACTGACAAAGAGGTGACTGTCTAAATCTCATTAATAACAGATCTGTGGGGATGGGCTTCAACAAAAGCAGCCGTAAATCAAAGATACTTTTCTATTCTACAGAAGAGGCAAGGGATAGGTGGGGGCATCAGGGAGTGGAAACACTTTGGAAACAGAATGGAAATTCCATAGACTAACAACCCCAACTTTGGTTTTTAAGTTACCTTGTTCCAGTTACTCTTTTATAGTTGTCTTTGGAATGGACTGATAAAATACTGACTCCTGAACCAATGTTAACAACCAGCAATGGATATGGATCATCCAGGTTAAAAGGCATCTTTTGGCATCTCTCAGGATCTGAGGCATTTTCAAAATAATAGCACTCTGCCTGGCCATTGAAGCTGACAGAGTCTATGTACAATAAGCCTTTGACAAGGCAGTCAAGCTCATCCAGTTTGTGCAGCTGGAGGTTTCCAATCTGTGATAAAAAAAAGCAAAAATAAATCCCAGTGTCAGCATGTTCAAACATTGCTTAAGCATGCTTAAAATTCATCTTTGTAACTGCCTAGCTTTAAAAAGCCATCTCAGGTGACCAATTCAGGAAGTTCAATCTCACTATAGAGCCAACAAGGATTTGAGAGATAAATTCTGAATATGTCAATTAACAGATCACTCTAACTATGAATCTAGATGTCAGACTTGAACCAAGGATAGGCAGCTAAATATCTGCTTTGGTCAGCCCAAAGATAACTTGTGAGATACTAAGACATGAATCCATTGAAAAATAGCAACATTTTTCATAAATCTAAATAAAAACCCGTCACCAAATACTCTCAAGGCCCTACCAAGCATCATCTTGACAAAACTCACACATTTGCACATCTTTCCAAGGTTTCTGGGTTTCCTCCCCCATCTAAGAGGTCAAACAGTCATTTCTAAGACGTCAGCAGATAAAACCTAAGATAAAAATCTCAATGCCATCGTGCATTATGTTCCTGCAACTTTATTAACACTCTGAGGATTGAAAGAAAAAACACAGGTTGAAAAATCTACAGGCCTCTGAGCTTGCTACAGTTCTTCCTCAATTTTGCACATGACATTTAAGCTGCCATTCTCTACTAAAGCACAAAGACAATTTAGGGATGCTGTGAATTTCAGGACGGCTGTAGTATCACAACATACTTAATCCACTTTTAACTCTGTGCTTTTATAAGAAGAGTGACCATGCACTCTCCCTTCCTGCCGAAGGGAGTTCCAACAGTTAGAGAGATTAGCAGCTAATCCAAGAAAAACACCCATAAAGTCTATCCCCGAATCAGGCAAGCTCACATTTAGAAAGCTGCCTGCAGCCAGATTACAAAGTTGCACAATCAGAGCAGATTGCACGCTGCTGACTGACATCAGTACCAGACCACAAGACTGCCATGGCACAGGTGTGAAGCTACCTTCAGTGTTAAGCAGATCAGGGAACTGTTCCAACATAAAATATTTGTCAGGTTTTATATAATGAATTAATTCTACTGTACAAATTATGATCCTACCCCACAAATGCTACCTTAAGACAAGACCGGCAGAGGAATGGAAATACACAGAGTTCTGAAGCCAAACATTCTGTGCTACTGAGCATCTCCTTGTCTCTACAAGCACAAGAAGTCTGAAGCCAATTTAAAAGTAGGACATGTGCACATTGATACTGCGACATGATTCTCAGTAACAAACTATCTTTGGACAGAAGCTGCATCTAAACAAATGATCAATTTCGCTCATCAAGGGAAGAGTCAAAACACCCCAGGAAAATCCCACACCGCTCTGCAGTTGAGAAAAGACTGAGATCCTCGTTTTGTCACAGATGTCTAAACAGAGCACTGAACTAAATAAATAAGGATAATCCAACCCACAAACATTGAAAATCTATCATCAAAAAACTGGTTAGGAAAGAAAATCCAAAGCGAGACAAACATTCCTCGGCAGTTTAAGCACATTTCCCATCAGAGAAAACACAAATTAGAGAGGTCAACTTCCAATAAAGGAGTCCTGCATTTACTGCATTAACACAAGTTTCTAATTAGCTGTTAGAATTAGATCTTTGTGTTTATTATGATGTCATAAAGTATATTTCTAGATTATGCTACTGAACAATAAATTAATAACCTTTGAGCATTTCACAGTTTCTCAAAGTACTGCCTGTTTTAACCCAACATTAGCAATGCTTTTTGCATCAGGCTCAGTATGAGGAAGGATAGGCTACCTACTGTGCGAAAGTCTTCTTCAAACTTGTACGCGCCACCACCAGTGGCACAGAGCACCGTATGTAGTGTGGAAAAGTTTTTGTTCCTTCCCATTTGGATAAAAGTAGGCAAATCATGAGTTGGGAATCGAATAAAGTGCAAATTTCCTCTTCGAGAAAAAATCGTTAAGTCTTTCAGCTCAAGGTGGACATCCCGAATGCCAGTGGATCCATAGGCTACGTTGGAAGTCAGGTATTTGCGGATGCTCTTCAAGCTTTCAACTTCTTCCTGCTCCTCCTCCGCAGTGATATCAATAGGTTCAAAATATGCCAGTTTCACCAAAGTTCCCCCAATGTCCATGCCAAACCATGGAAAAGCTGTGAAGAGACAAGAATTGATCAATCAGCTTTGGTAAAGTGGAAAAACAATACATGTAACTTCGGACTCAGCGCTCTAATTTTCAACAGACAACAAAATGCCTCCCAGGAGCAAAGAATCAGTGCTCCTTTCCACTACCTGATCTTAAATCTCTCTGGCCACAGGAAAAAATGAGCAACTGTTTTCGCACATTTAAATGCTGTCACATGCTCAGAAAGCCCAACTAAAAATTCCCCCAAACATATGACATCTTTCATACCAACTCATAAGCAAAATCCAACTTGTTTTTAGAACAAAGGATTAAAATAACCCCAAGTTCTAAAATAATACCTTTGACATAGTTTAGCAGAGACTGCAATGCACACTTGTGAAAAAGCAGGTTACATATTGCAGCTGACAACAGCAGCAGGATGGGTGTTCCTCCTTTAACAGCTACCTTTTGTTCACAAAGTATGTTTCATTTGAGGGAAGCATTAATTTACTTGCATGAGTTTAAAAAAATGGCAATTAAGATGCCCAACTTCTGGAGCTGGAGAGAGCTGTGTGTATCCCTTACAAGTCACAAAAGGCTAACAAAAATGCCTGTTAAGAAGTACATGCAATATAGAACCTTAATATTACTGAATCTAGGGGGTTTTGGTTGTTGGGGATTTTTTTGGGTGGGTTTTTTTTTTAAAATCTTGGCTAGGAAGCAGGAATTTCTGTAATACAATACACCACTAATACACAAGCATTTTGACCCTGTCATTTCTCTAGAATGACTGCAATTCCTCACAAGAATTCTATGGTTTGTGCCATCTAGGATGTGATTTGAGTATGTCTGTATCAATAAATCTTCCTCTGTGTGATGAAACAGAAACTCAGTAACCCTACAGCAAAGACATCATCTTCATCTGAAAGCTTCCCCACTGTCATCCCCAGAAACAGTGTTTAAAAACTTAATTTCTAAGTTAAAGATAGATCCTGAACATCTAGCTGGAAAGCAGCTATTTCTATGTCCTAATTGACACTATCACACCTTTGGGGTTTTGTTTTGGTTTTGCTTGTTGGAGGGGTTTTTTTTAATATCCTGCAGAGTTCCAATTTCTATCTTCACATGCAATTAATCTATTATGGAAGCATGAAACTCAGGAACAAAACTGAGATGGTTAACACGTTCACAAGATGTTATGCTGATGTACATTACCGGTAGGGATCTATCCCTGAGAAGAACAGCCTAACAAAATATTTGAATGCATGTAGTCACGGCTGGCTGTGTGCCACTTCATTTACAACATGAGTGCAAAAGTTGAAAAGAAATTTAAAAGTTGCCTCAATTTTCAGGAGTGGATATTTGGAGAATATTGTCAGATATTAATAAAAGAGATTGAGTCCATAACCTCAGTCACATTGAAAATAAAAATTTAAATACAAGGATAAGTCCTGTGAGTAAAATCTAGCTCTGAGTGGCAGTAAATTAGTTCCATAAACCTGATTATCTGTTCTGTGAAGCTGAGATCTAAGCATAAGACTAAGCCTAAGTCACTTCACTCACTGTATGACTGCACACCCAACTTTTGTATTATGAGTCCTGACTGTGATGACTGATGTTAGTTGATGATGTATTAAGCATTCTCACTAAGTTTCAGCCTCTTGTGGTAAAAAAAAGTCACAAGACCAAAACCGAAGAAGGGAAGTTGATTCACCCAGCAGATTAGAAAGTGTCTGTAGGAGTCAGTCCAAACCATTCAGAATTTAACTAGGACACAGAAAGCCAAGCACTGCCTGAAATACTTGGGATTCTTCCTGCTCAGTGGGCCTACTAATAACTAGGATCTAGTCTTCCAACAAGAAAGAGGGAGAAAGCAACTGTAAATCAAACGATGGACTTAAGATGTGGCCCAAGTCACACCTGTTCGTCAGAAGATCCACTGCATCCCATGTTAAATAATCCAAAAGGCTTTTGCAAACAGAGGGTTAGTCACATCCCTAAAATCTTAAGGCTTGTGCACCAAGTAAAAGACAGGAACAGTTGAACTGTAAGGAAGTTTATTCCATAATTGAAATGAGAACATATTTTATGCTGAAAAAACGGGATCATGCTGTACAGTATTGGTTTTCTGGTTTAACTGAATGATCTTAACAGCAATTTAAAGCTTTTGTGACTGAAGAAACAGGTCAGTTTTCACCTCTGTGACAAACCCCAAGAAGTTTCACATTTTTCTATTGAAAATTTGTCAAGATTTGGCTGGTTAGTACATTGCTCATGTTTCATTTGCAAGGTGGAGGAGTTCTGACAAGCAACTGGGCCCACGTACTGTTAACTTACCCTTTATACCAGCAACCCAGAAGAAGGTATTACACAAGGGTTCTTGGGTATATAAGCTGCTCTTGATTGATTTATATACAGGTCTGGCCAGGAACATTAAAGCCATTTTGTTTCCTAAATGCAGAAGAGGATAGACACGCACATCTGTACACATGGCAAGCCCACAATCAGTTGAAGTGTAGTTACAATTCTGTGACTGCAAGGATACAAGATTTATCTGAGCTTCCACTACATTTAAATATTAGAAATACACTGATTTTATTTAGAATGTAACTGTAGATGGACACAACAACACGGAAACTTTGTGAACTGTCCATGTATTGCTACAGCCTTCCAATCAGTTTGCTTTAGATGGATCCATCCTATCTGCATGCAGGCGGATGGAGAAAAGAGGAACCCATGTGAAAACGCCAGTTCTTCTCTCAGTTACTGCAAAGTGATTTCATTTGCAGGGTTAAAGTAAGGCCACAAAGATTCAGCATGGAGAGCATGTTAGACTTTCCTACCAGACTTCATCTCCAGAGTGCAACCATGCTAGCTGTGGAAATGGCTGAAGATTTAAGTTTAAGTCACATCACAGAAGGAACTTCTGCATTGATACCATGTATATGAGCACTCTGCTTAAGACTATGTTGCTACTCTTTGAGGCCATGTTCAAAGCACAAAGAGTTTTCACTCTCACATGTAGTATTTGCAGCATGTATCAGCACCTGTAGCTGGTGTAGTCTCTCAATGCAAAATGTTAATTCTGAGACAGTCCTGTATTTGAAAGCTGTCTTGGAACATGACACTACTCTGACATGCATCTTCAGCTGAGGATATAAAAATGACTCAATTAAAAGGATTTTTATACAGTCTGTGGGTCAAACTTCTTTAAGAGATTTAGGAGCAGAATGATGGCAGCACAACCTTTTTTGGGGAAAAAAAAAAGTTATCCCCAGTTATCCACCTGATCATTACAGCAGTCATAGCTAAAGAAACATGCCTGGAAGAGACCAATACCAACTGCACATAGAATCACAGAATCATAGAATGGCATGGGTTGGAAGGGACCCCAAGGATCATAGAGCTCCAACCCCCCTGCCACAGGCAAGGCCACCAACCTCAGGCCTGGATCTACACAAGGTTGCCCAGGGCCCCATCCAACCTGGCCTTGAACACTTCCAGGGACGGGGCATCCACCACCTCTCTGGGCAGCCTGTTCCAGCACCTCACCACTTTTTCTGTAAAAAACTTCCCCCTAATATCTAACCTAAACCTTCCTTCCTTTAGTTTTAATCCATTCCTCCTTGTCCTGCCATTTTCTATCCTTTCAAAAAGTTGAATCCCCTCCTGTCTCTCTGCTCCCTTCAGGTACTGGCAGGCTGCAGTGAGGTCCCCCTGCAGCCTTCTCTACTCCAGGCTGAACAAGCCCAGCTCCCTCAGCCTCTCTTTGTCGGGCAGGTGCTCCAGCCCTCTAATCATCCTTGTGGCCCTTAGTTTCAATCTTACAGCTCTGGAGATACCAGGTTTGAGGACTTGCACAGGTGTAACCGTCGATCTGCAGCTTTAATTCACAAGGTGAGTCAACGTATCTGCATTAAAAGAGAGCTTTTTCTGCAGCTCTGTGGTGATTTGGTCATGAAAGGAGCTTTCTCAGCTCTTCATCTTTATAACTGGTCTTATTCCTATAATGACTCTAGAAAGAGTGACATACAGCTTAGAAGTATTCCTTGCTAAGAATTTAACTGCTATTCACAGATCAAATTCCAGTGCCCTGTCTTTTCAAAGTTCAGCTCCTTTCTACTGAGGTCCGCTGCAATTTGAAAAAAGAAAAGCAGGAATGGAGCCTTTTACTCAACAAGTCCAGTTGTCTTGGTTATACTACACAAAACTGCTTCAAACACATACATTCTGCTTTTAGGAAGTCAAGCCAGGCTCTATCCAAAATTACACAAGTTACATTTTTTTACTATCTGAGAAAAGACAAATGTGCAAAGGAGAACACAAACTGGGAATTCAAAACTCATTCAGTTTAATGTGATACTTCACACCAGGAGGAAGCAAGAGGTGCACCATAATCTTCAACCTCCTTAATCCCAAATCCAGATTTTCTTTCACTCCCCAGCTCTTGACAGGAGCCACTGTGGTCCCTACACAGACACAGCAACTGGAAACCTTTGCTATAAAGCAACAGGTTGTTCCATATGTGCTGTGAGAGGCAACCTGCCCAGTTTAAAAAAGAGCCAGTGATTCCCTAGAACTGCTTCATGCAATGTAGAAAGCACCTCCCACACAGGAAGAGTGCTGCCACAAGGTGCTGTGGTCAAATAATGGTGTAGCAGTTCTGCCCAGTAAGAAACAACAAAAGAATTGTTATTCTTTAGAACTACAGCGAGGCCCCCTTCCCTTGTATTTGCACTTCTCAAGCTCTCTGTGCAGTACCTAGATTCTTGCAGCAATCTTAAAGTTACTTGCACCTTATCACATAAGGTCTATATATGCCAAGAGGAAACAATTACAGTAAAAGTCTCTCTCACGCCAATACAAGCACAAAGGTTGAATTTCCTCTTCTCTGGGTTCTGTTTCAGCAGAGCAGAAGACCTTCGAGGTTCTCCACCCAGATCACATACCAGTATTTTCATTTTGCACACTTGTTTTGGATCCAAAGCTGCACACTTAAAAGACTTAAATACTCCCTTACTCAGTAAAGCAAAAGACCCCTCAGTTTAACGCTCTATTTGTATTTAGCTTTTAAAGACCAAGAGATAACTGGTAAACTTTCCTATGAATGTAATGACACATTTGAAACACAAACGCCCTAAAACACTGCCTTCTCACTGTAAGATAAAGCAACAGTCTGGGTGGACTCTGCATTAAATAAGTAAGAAACAACCTTTGAAGAAGAGTAACTACCTCAGTTCAAGCAGGAAGCTTTGCACCATTAAAAAAATTAAAAATTCACAATTGTCTGTGATAAGAGAATAGGCTATCAGATTGTGTCACCTCTCTAAGAAAGCTTATATATTAGTAAGATGTACTACTGCTGCACTTCAAGTACAAACATGGCTTAGGCAATAACTGCCAAAGTGTGCTGCAGTTCATGGCTTTGTACTGGCTTAAAACACAAGAAAGGAAAGTCATAATGAAGTCACATGAAAACTTAAGCTTACTTCTGCCAGCACTGCAACAGTTATTTATGAAACATGCAGTTTTATCAGCTCTAATGCATAAAATTTATCTTCTGATTCAGGTCAATACTTTGTCTTTGATAACAAAACTAACCTTGGTCCATTCCTAGTAAGACAAGTTAACTATGTAAAAGTTACACTGAACTCTTACACAGTGTTTATAAACACAGAAACAATGTATCTTGCACTTGCTCCAAATGCATTTTCCTCTATGTACAGGCAGACATTCTCAATGCTTCCAGTATTCCCCCAAAACTACACAACCGTAGGAAGACTAAGGGTAAACTAACACCTAAATCAGATTGCAGCCTAAGGTAGCTAACATGTCCAATGGGACAAGTAAGGAGAAAATGCATCAAAGGTTGTTGAACCTTTGTTCAACAGGGTGGGATTAACCTGGCATCCAAGTGCCTTTGCTGTACCTACCTTACACCGGCTGAACCTATGAGCCTTTACAGTGCAAAACTGCACATCAAGTGTCCTTAGCCCCTGAGACATCACAGAGTTTCTCTGCTTTAGTAGTTTTGTAACAGCTTTTTGCATTAAATATCCCAAGTCCAGCTCAAAACAGATTCGGGCTGGACAGAATCAACACTCAAATAAAATGCCTCTGACCTGCACCTTCACATCCACCCACTGCCCTCATGGGAAAACCTCCTCATCAAACTCTGTAGACTCACCACTTCACCACTCAGCCACCCCCAATCACTCTGCAAAGGCCAGGCTTACCAGTGGGAGGACAGGTGGTAATGGGCAATTACTGTAACCGCTCTTCATTAGGTTTATCACATCTACAAGTGGATACCAAGTAAAGCCAACACAAGACAAAATACCACTGCTTTCATCTTCTCCCTCCTTGCTCATTCTGTTAATTTTGTTGACAGCAGCGATCTCTTTGGGGATGGGTGTTTTTATTAAGAGGCACAATCTAACACAGATGCAACCTCTCCTGAAACTGTGCCTGGCAGTATTAACCCAGTATTAGAAATACACTTTTCAACCGCAGAGAAATGAGAGCCTTTAACATCTGCTATGTGCTAGTAAGCTTTCAAGAAAAGGCTAGGACACTGTAAGACTAAGCAGCAAGTTCTACGAACAGAAAAATCAACTTCTCCAGAAACCTAAATGGATTTTTCATCAATCTTACAATGAAAATCCTGCATGGGATCACTGTGTCCACAATGACTACATGTGCCCGTAGAACCGCACTAGAGAAACTAAGATTTTAATCTTTTCTTTATCCTGATACAGCATTCTGGAAATCTCAGCTATGTTCTTTCATGCATTAATGTGTCTCAATTTGCCTCAAGGGAAATGCAGGCATTTGTTCTCAAACTATTTGTAATAAGCAATCAAACAAACTGTAAATAGCAGCATCCACTGTGTACTAAAGAGAAGTCTTTGCCTTTCCTTCAGCAGTCCACCACACTCCAGAGCCAAGGCGAAGGACACTACCTCCCCTGAAGAGCACAGCATGCTGGCACTCAGCTCCTGTCTGCGCCTTGCCTTCCCCCGCCAACATGAAGAGCGCTCTCTGAATGAGTGGTTTCTCTCTTCCCTTTAGGCAGATCTCATGCAGCAGCAGTTCTGCAAGACTCTTTACTCTCACATTTATCATCTCCACCCCCAAATAACCTTTGGAAGTTTCTCTTACAAGAGCAAGCAATTCTTCTCCATAGGCATTTCGTCAGAGGAGCTGCTTGGAAGGGTCCTCTGGAGGTCATCTAGCCCAGCCTCTCAGTCACACTAGCAGGAAAATTGCCAACATGAGATGAGGTCATCCATGACTTTGTCCAGCCAGAGACTTGAAGACCTCTGAAGTTTTTTAAGAATCCTCCAAGGATGGAGACTCTACCACCTCTCCAGCTTCCACTGCTATGCTAACAACTTAATACAAGGTTTTCCTAATTTTAATTTCTGTTTTCCTGCTTTAAAACGTCTATCACCTCCCATCACCCACAAAAGGGATTTAAATGGCCCTTCACTAGTCTCTTTCAAGACAGCCAATCACAGAGGCCAGCGTTGTAAATTCAGGGGCATTTCCCAGCACGTTTACAACACCAAAGTAGCACTCGCACAAGCCAGGCTGAAGGTCTGAAAGGGAGGCCCACATCAGAAATCCTGACCTTGCTAGGTGGATCCATCTTACCCTCATCTCTCTTAGGACAGATATGGCACTAGTGCAACCCTGCTTTCTTCACGATGCCAAACAGCACAGACAGAAGTACAGATAAGCTAAAGCAATCTTGTCAATTCCACTTTGCAGGCTCTTAGACGAATGACCTCTTGTTAAGGAATGATTAACCATTCGCCCCCTGCATTAAATTTGGCTCCAGCACACAGATGATTCAACACTCACTTCCTCTAAGAAACCTACACCCACTCAGAAATCCTACTAAAATGTGTCTACAATTGTATTAGCCAAGTATTTTGTAACTAGACAGTCTAAAAGTGGTATGATAAGCCCAAGCCAGTCTTCAGGTCAATTTGAGCACACAAGCCAAGTGGACAGCAGCATCCAGACACACAAGGCCCAGAACTTCAATGGACTTTTCCATCTTCAGTGCTTCTGTAGGTATTCTCTGCTTCAAACATCCTGCTGATCTCCCACTTCAGTCAGTATGCCTAACCAGGAGCAGAGATCTGAATGATGAGCCTAAAGTTCACTGCCTAAGAAATTCTGTGGTATTATCTTTAAAAAAGCCACCGGCTTCAAAATACATTGAAGAGTCAAGAGGAAATACACAACATAGCTTGATGCTGCATTCTTCCCCTCCACTTCTCATGTGGTTCCAATACCTTCCTTTCTAAAATCAACACCAGGTTCAAGAAGTGGAAGAGCAGAACTACAAATTTAGCCCACTGAAGCAGCTAATACTTCTTGATAACATCTGGCATTGTTATTTAAACATGAGGTTGAAATCCACCGCTACAGAGACATTGCTGAAATTAGCAGTTTTTTGCAGAAGCAGCAGCCATGCTCTCACCATTTTAAATTACTGAACCACTGTAACATCTCAAGCCAAATACTGCTTCAGAGTCTTGATATCATTCCTTAAATATCCCACCAGGGAAAAAAACTACTATCTGAACTGTACTCTTCATAAACACGATTACAGTCAGTCCAGCAACTTCCACACACTGCACTAGTAAGAGGTGACAGCTAACTGTCCTACAAGACGCATGTTTAGGGTTTCCATATCACACCACAACAAAGTATTCCCACAGACAAACTCAATTTCAAGTTTATGGCTACTTCTAGAGCTACACTAATAATACCTCCTGTGTTAAATACAAGTTCCGTATTCTCGCTGTGCTGCCCAAACAATACATTTAAAGTATATATTTTCAATGTATCATCTTAGTTGCATGCTCTTTGTTAGACAGGCACATCCATCTCAGAATAACAGAAGGCCTAGCTCTTTAGGGCTAGCCATCTCTCCCATACAGTAACTCACTCTGAAAATGAGGCTTTAAGTATGATAAAGAAAAAATAGCCTCACGCAGTCCTCGCCTGCCGGCATCCCTTTCAGGTATGACACACCTGCGTGAGTTTGACACATCTCCCCAGTGTGTTGACTTTAGCAGCCGCACATCTGTTACACTGGGGAAACGGGGCTTGTATGCAGGCTAGCTTTACCCCATCTGATTCTTTCTTCCCATAAAAAAAATACCGGTAATCTTAAATTTGTTTGCATTGACTTGAGTCTGAACCATTTTTGTACCCCCCGAATTACAGCTGATAATCCAAAAAATAAATAGTAAGAAATATTACAGCTGTGCTTATTAAATGGGAGCATTCAGCATGCCTTAATGAAGAACCTGTACCCAAATATTAACAAATATCCTCTCTAAAGTTGATTAGCCCTTGAAAAACAAAACTGTGGCAACCGCAGTCGCCCGTGCGTGTGTTTAATACCATCTTCATTAAAAACAGCACGCACCCCCAAAAGACTGACTCACTCCCTACCCAAAGGGAATCCCTTCTAGCGCGGGCACGGGCCTGCGCGACCAGCTGAGCCCTCACTTACAGGGCGCACAGGAGCGAGAAGAGGCAGGCGCGGCAGGCAGGTCCCCAACGCGCTCATCGGCACGACCCGCCGAGCTAGCCCCCGGCTTCCCCGCTGCCCGCCATGGCGGCTCCGCACGCCGCCTCCCCCCGGCCCGCGCTGCGGCAGCCCGCGGCCTTACACGGCTTCTTGGCATCCTTGATCTTCATGGTGCGGCGGCGGCCCGGTTCGCCTGCCGGCTGGGGCGGGCGGGGCGCGGCGCGGCGC
>VZTU01017744.1:0-10713 GCA_013400835.1 Zapornia atra
CTGAACGCAGAGCAGACAGGAATAATTTGAAGTGGCTGAGGCATTTAAAGACTTTGATTGTGGAGGAGCTGTATCAGTCTTACATATATTGCCTTTTCTGGAAAAGTGGTAGTACTAAAATAGAACTTCCTGAAGTGTAAATGTTACTTTCTTTAGTCATTCCATCAGGAAATACAAATTGAAACCAAAAAACCACGGATTTATGAAGAATAAAAGGACTTAAGAAGTCAGAAAGGGGAACCTAGACATGGTAGTTATCTTTCAACTGCTTAATATATCCTGTGAAATAATTTTGCATGACGGTATATGCACCACACGTTATGTGCACTATCTGGCATACTGTAAGCCTTCTTCATATTACCACATCACAAATGTTATCCATCACAAGATACAAGGTTTACTGTTTTCTCTGTGGTTATAAACTAAAGCTGCAGAAATGACCTGGGAAAAAATGTAGCAATAAAGAATAGCAAATATAGCAAGAAACCCACAGGAGTCGTGCTAAGATTTTATTGCAAAAGCACATACAAGGGAGGTATACTGCACTACCACAGCTGAATCTTCTCAGCAGTAAATTATCCAGGTCTTCCAGCAGGCTATGAAGTTTCATGCACTGCAGTAAAAGATGCACCCATTTCACTCAACTTTATGGAAAACAGCATGCTGCTAAAAGTTTCAGAGAGCTTTCTCCAGCTGTTCAATGAAATTACTAAAAGTGCAAAAATACAGAAGCTCCTATCAATTGATTTTCTATTAAGTTTTAAACTAGGTTTCAGTTAAACATATTTGGTAAATTTTAAATAAAGTCAGTGCATTAGACTATTCCTAGAGCCAGTGCAAGTTACAAGGTTTCATTCAATGTAATTTGCAACTAGTAAAAAATTGAATAAACATACTTAATTAATAAATTTTATATTTATGAAACACAAACTTCATTCATTGTTGTGAAAAGCAGTTGTTTGGCAGGGTAGAAAGGATAGCAAAACTGAAAATCAGGTTACAATGTATCTCCTCCACAGAACAGACTCCTGAAAACCTTTAATTTACCTTATATAGGTAAGGAAAAGATTAGTGATTGGGAAGTAAATTATCAGATATGTGATTCATCAACTCCTCCCAACTGTTTGGAAAAGAAAACAAATTATGGAAAATGGGTGAAGGAAAGAACTAGAAATTCTGTCACTCAAGACATACCATTTTGAGCTGGAGAAACATGAAGTGAACTGGATGATTGCTCTCATTGAACAGTGCTTAGAGAAGAAAAATCTTGATTTTTTTTGAATCCATGAATGAATAGAATTTTTTATTTATATTACACAAGTTATAACTCTGTAGTCTAGGAGCACAGTATAATTTGTTACATAACAAGTAAGAAAAGAGAGAAAGACTTTCGTGGACAGTTTGCACAGAATAGAAACACCCTTAAATTTCTTATTTCTCAAAAAGTGTTCATATATTTAAAGTTGTTAAACTACAAAGAAAATACAGTAGAAATAGGAAGAAATAATATAATGGTACAATTACAGCGTAAAATCTACCTGTGTACTGTACTAGAATACTGTAATTACCTAATTGAGATACTTGGTTTGCAGATATTTTGCACAGACTTTACAAAAAAAAATAAAAATCTTAAGATCTGTTTTTGTGAATTACCTTGAGAAAATTTTAAAGTGTGAAAATGAAAAAGGTAAAGAAAAAAAAAAGTTGAATAAAAAAAATTTAAAAAGGGAAAGAGAGAAACTGGGAGATGGAAAGGAAAAAAGAAAAAGGAAAAAAAAAAAGGAAACGTAAAAGGGGGAAAGGGTAAGAAAAAAGATAATGTTTTAAGAAAGCAAAATAACAAATGAAATAGAAAGAAGATGGGCACATATAAGTGTACTAATATGAGTATTTTTTATAGCTTCAGTCATTATGCTTGTGACTGATAACAGTCAATTACAAGTTGATTTATACTAGAAATGTCAATTCTCACTAAAATTGGATCACTTAGAAATTAAGATGGTTTTCCTCTCTTGTGAGGTTTGTTTTATATTTATCTTCCTGTATAGATCCAGACTCTGTCAACAGACAAAGCAGTAATTCATAGATAAGCTGATACATCTAACTGCATCCATTGGTACAATTATTTTTCTTATTGTCTAAATTGTCTTCTCATCAGATTAGTAAATACTGAATTAACATTAAGTTGCACCTAATTTACACCATATACATATGCATTTAAAGTTTCATTTATGAATGTTTATAGTCAAGAACATTTTATCAAGTTTTAATCATTGCAGTTCTTTTGTGAAGTTCACATGTGTTAAATTGCAGGCAAAATTTCTGCCATTAGTTGGCGCTACTCCATCAGACCAAGAGGAAGACAGAAAAAAATGCACCATACTGTCAGGCTATGAACAACTTTCAGTAAGAGTAAAATACTACCAAAAAACCTGAAGATTTTCAAGTGAATAACAAGAGCGTCTGGATGGGACAGGCAAAAAAGCAAAATTGTAGTAGTTTTTTCAAGAAACAAAGCAGCAACTTCCATCTTCTCTGAAACACGAAGCATGGTCAAGAAATAGTAATGCATCTCAGAGTTTACCATAGTCCCATTGTAAACCTTCGTTCTCTGAAAGAACTACTTAAGTGATTTGAAATATGAAGAAAACCCCCATGTCCTGGGCATGAGGAGCATCATGCTATTTTTAGTTTTTAAAATGTAACTAATCATAGCAATAATTTCATACATATGTATTAGCATAGTATTTAATAATAATTATAACGATATTAATAATTATAATAACTATCATAATAATAATGTGTTTGCTGTCCCATTAAACTCTTTTTATCTCAACTTTTTTTTATTGTCTTTTCCAATTCCACTTAGATGAATAGTAAAAGATTGATTGATTGTGTGATTGTTTTAGCTACCTGCTGGGTTAAACCACAACACGAAGAAAGGTCAAAAAAAATAGATAGAGAGAAGAGGGGTGAACAAAAAGAGTAAGAAACATCAGAGGGAACACCAAGGTCCAGAGAGGACAAAAAAAGGATCTCCAAGTTCCAGAGAAGATAGTCTCCTGCATTGCATTGAATGCCCCATGCAAGAGCGAAGTAAAAGTATGAGAGGTGAGACATGAAAGAGAAGAACTACTGTGTACTGACCGTAACTTTCCCTTCCCACCTTTACCACTCAGGGTATGGTAGGAAGAGGAACTGATACTGAAGAAGTGAAGTTGAGCCTGATGGAGGAAACGTGGGTTTTTTTAATCTTTGTCTTCATATATCTCAGTGTATGCAAGAGAGGAGAGGAGAGGGGAGGGGAGGAGAGGTGAGGAGTATTTTCAGTTGAAAGGAACCTATAACTATCATTTGACCACATCATCCCTGACCACTTCAAGGCTGTCCAAAGGATAAAACATATTATTAAGTGCATTTTCTGAATAAGTAACAAATAAATTAGTTTATCCCAAGTGAATTCTGTTATGCCCACAATAGTAATTTTAAGCAGCCTCCCTGTCTTTATCTCAGAGTCTTGCTCTTGTTCTTATTTGTGCCATACATCCCACTAAGAAGGATAAGCGAGTGAGCATCTGGGTGGGAGTCTGACTGCTAGCCAAGGTGAACAAATATGAAGTTGGATAGAAATGTTATATCTGATCCCAGACTAAGCATAGGCAGTTACTCAAAATTTTCTTTTTAACAATTTGTGTTTTGGGAGCTTTTCCTGTCAAATTGCTGCTGTGTTCTATCTTGGACTTGACTGCCTTTAAGTAGAGCTATTGTATGCTTTGCCATGTCAGATCTAAAAAATGAATTGCTGGTTGATGCTTGAAGATCTGATTTTAGGTGTTGCCTTTGGTTTTGTCATGAGTTATTCTGGACAGATCTATAACTGTCCAAACTGACAGATACTACAAAGAGGAGCTTACTAAAACGCTGGGTTGAGGGGAAAGAAAACAACAACAACAACAACAAAGTCTGTTAGCTGACAGGAATACAGGATAGTCAAGCTAAATTGCCAACACATACTTGTGTAAAATGCCTTGGTGACCCGGAAGAAAAATCAACAGTAGTAGTTTTCATTTAGACATTTTCCATAAATTATGCCTGCAAGTGGTAGTCCAAGAAAATTTATATTTCAGGTTAGAGATGACCTCCTTTTATAGTAAAATAGATGAGAAGTGCTCAAAATGTAATACTGCAAATTACATGGCTGTGACAGAGACAACTTCAACTGTCAGATTCCAGACAATTCGCACTTTTCTAGTAAGAAGAGTCTTATTGAGCATTCCCAAGAAAGAAAAAATATTCACTATATTTTTTCATATATAAAGGACTTTCAAAGTTTTAGGGGACAATTATAAAGCAAAATTAACCATAGATCAAACTGTTTTGCCTTCAGGGGCCCAAGATAAAAAAAATTTTAAATGGGACCTTCTCCTTTTTGTTTTCAACACACTTTTCTCTTCAAAACAACTCTCATCAAGATATTTTTCCCAAAATTACTATGGTATTCTCATTATCCTGCACCATCATTTGGCCCTTTGCTTAACAATGTCTGGAAGTATATTGCTTATTACTGGGATGGAAGGCATTTTTCACATGCCTTCTTAGAAACATTAACAGAAACAATTTATAGGCATTTTAAACCTCTTGTTGCTATAGTTGTATTATGAAACCTGTTCTGGATCTCTGGGAGGAAATGGCCTCAGGTCAGAAAATCCTTATTTATTGACAGGACCCAAGCTAATTAGATCATGAGCAAATGTGTAGCAAAGGTGCGGATCTTCGGATCACTAGTTGCTTTTTTGTGTAGAGGTTTTCAGTTACCTGCAAGATTGTCTTTCACCCGTTGCAAATGAAATTACCATATCCATCCAAGATATAACAACAGAAAAACAAGACACAGCAATATGAACCAAAAGTAATTCTGGTTGCCACTTGCAAATTCCATATATTAGTCTACTGACTCAAGAAGATTACAGTGCTTAATGATGACAGCAAGGCATTCTCATACTTATTCCCATATATATAAGAAGTAAGTAGATAATAATCTGCTGTCTGTCCCACAGTGCTGTCACCAACAGTTCCTCAACTGTCATCAGAATCATAGAATGGTTTGAGTTGGAAGTGACCTTAGAAATCATCTTGTTCCAATAACCCTGCTATGGGCAAGGACACATTTCATTAGACAAGGAACACTCAAATCCCCATCCAACTTGGCCTTGAACACTGCCAGGGAGGGTACATCCGCAACTTCCCTGAGCAACCTGTTCCAGTGTCTCACCACACTCACAGTAAAAAATTTCTTGTTTATATCTAGTCTAAATCTACCCTCTTCCAGTTTATAGCTATTACCCCATGTCCTATCACTACATGCCACTGTAAAAAGACCCTCCACAGCTTTCCTATAGGTCCCCTTCAGGTACTGGAAGGCTGCTCTAAGGTCCTTCTAGAGCCTTCTCTTCTCCAGGCTGGACAAGCCCAACTCTTGTAGCCTGTCTTACTAGAAGAGGTGCTCCAGCCCTCAGAACATCTTTGTGGCCCTCCTCTGGATCCTCTCCAACAGCTCAATATCCTTCTTATGTTGGCCCCACAACTGGACACGGTACTCCAGGTGATGTCTCACCAGAGCAGAGTAGAGGGTCAGAATCACCACCCTCAATGTCCTGGTCACGCTTCTCTTGATGCAGCCTTTTGGCCTACAAGCACACATTCCTGGCTCATGTTGAATTTCTCATCAACAGAAACCCCCAAATCCTTCTCCTCAGGGCTGGTTTCAATATATTTTCCACCCAGCCTGTAGTTGTGCTTGGAATTTTGCTGACCCAGGTGCAGGACCATGCACTTTTTTGAATTTCTTGCAGTTCACATCAACCCACCTCTCAAAACTGTGTCTCTGGATGGCATCTCTTCCCTCTAGCATGTCATCTGCACCACCCAGCTTGGTGTCAACCACAAATTTGTTAAAGATGCACTCAATCCAACTGTCCATATTGCCGACAAAGATGTTGAACAGTACCAATCCCAGTAGTGATCCCTGAGGAAAACCACTCTTCACCAGTCTCCATTCAGACACAGCCATTGACCACAACTCTGAGCATGATCATCCAGTCAATTCCTTATCCAGTGAGTAGTTCACCCATCAAACCCATATTTATCAAATTTATTGACCAGGATGTTGTCATGATCTCGGTCTGCAATACATGTATTAGATGATTTTGCCAGCAATTACAGATTCTCATAGTCTTCTCTCCCATATGTTCCCTACTGCACTGTGTTTATTCCAATTAGCTTAATCCATTATTATGCTTTTCCCATGACTGGATTTCTCCTGTTCCTCCAGCCCTTCTTCTCAAACTCTGTTTTAGGGAGCGTTACCTTCACCTTCTTGTTAAGGAGCAAAAGAGGAAACACCTTACATACCAAGAAAAAAATATATTGTTTGTCTTACAACAATTTTAAGGCTCTAGTAAAAAATAAGGGGTTTACTCAGTATGTCATTCTCCTCTATTTTCTCACTTTGGGAACAGTAAGTATGTTTACCTTCTTTTGAAAGCATAATTTCAAATTTTACAGTAGATCTGTATAACCATAAGCACAGCATAGATTAAAAAAATGAAAATGATAATTTTTTAAGATGAACTTGTAAAAAAACTTAAGAAAAGCATAAATAGATACAAACTGAGAATGGTATTCTGAATTCTGTCAAACGATTCCTTGAACATTAGAGGATAATAGTTAGTGACAGAGTGAGTGCAGTCATGCTTAAATCACCAGTAGGTGAATTCCTAATCTATGAAAAAATAAGGAGTAGGGGACTGGAAGGTAAACTTTTTGAAATTGCCACTGACAGCTGTGACATTGATATATTTTTTCTATCTATATGAAAGCAATTCATGTTGGTTTTAACATCTTTGGCAATGTAAGGGCTAAGCTTTTAAGGCAGGAAATCACTACAGGCTCATCTTTGAACTAGAACACCATTTGTCCCTGGGCACTGTTTATGTATCATCTTCTCAAAATCTCTAGTTGTCTGGCATTTCTTATGAGTTCAGGGCACCTACTTTCTTCCACTCTCCTTTTAAAAAAAATTATAGTGACATCACTGACAATATTTGAGCTTCTTTTCTTCTGGTCCTTGTGTCAACGTTCCACCGTCACATTACAACTCTGCTCTAGGCGTCTACAGTGCTTGTGCCAGTATTTAATAATTTGCAGAAACCTGCTGGCACTTTCATATAATCTAAAAGCAATGCACAAATTTTCAGACAAATCATTCCTGTAATTCTCCTACTTCCACCAGACCACCACCCACACAGAAAAGAGGGATTTTTGTATGGGAGAGAGGAAAGATCTAATATAAATTTACAGCAACACTTTGAAGTCTAAACCATAAGTCTATACCTCTGGGGATTACACAGCTGGAGTCAAACAAAAATAAGTATGTTCAAATAAGGTGGGAATGAAAATATCTCAAGACTAGTCAGATGAAAGAAAGGGTGTCTTGTGTTTGGGGAAGGAACATGGTTTCACATAACCCTTTTCATCTGCTTCACTGCTTGAGTGACACTTTAACAATACTACTTCGGATTGGCATTTCTCTGTGGATGACAAAGAAATTGTTAGAGAAGTGTGTTTCCAGGAAAATTAGTGACAAGAAAACTTCAGAAATATAATTAGAAAAACCCTAAGGAAATTTTGGTTTTTATCATATTTCTGGATCTTTTGCATTATCAAATTATTCTTCCTCAGTGAATTAGCATTTCCTTTCTGCCCTTAATCACTTCTTTCAAGTTGTTTTATACCCAACTAATTTAATAAGACTTACTGGTTTTTAGCATTTAAACAGGGAAGTAATGTCTAGCTATTAATCTGTGTGTTGGTACAATCACTAATTTTAAAAGCAATTTGAAATGGTGAGGACTCTTCCTGATACCGGTCACATCTCAAAACATATGAATTAGGAGTTTATCTCAATTAGAAAAACTGATTTCTGAAAAAGCCAGATAAGTAAGGAAAAAAATGCCCCAAATCCAAGTTCAGTAAAGCTCCAGCAAGTGGTTTGTCTCAAGTAATTGATAATATTTTAAATATTTTGTGGTTGTTTTTTAAATTATTTCTGATTCACAAGAAATGACATTAACTAACTGAGACTGTTACCCTGAGAAGATTGTGTGTCAGGTTCTCCATTTCTAGAAGGCAAATATGGGGATCTTTCTGTGTTTCTAAAAACATTTTTTTGTTTATTTCGTTTCAGTCCAATAGAAAGCTGTGTAGTGGTTTGAAGGTCTGAATAGGAAAGTAGAAAGAAAACAGAGTTGCTATAAAATATGCATTCTTAATACACACTCTTAACAAATAAGCAAAAACAACACAGAGGTATAACAAATAAACCTTAATGTGTACCAACAGAAAAGTTTACCAAACTCAACTAAATCGTTTAATCTCCCATGTGAGCTTCATGTTTCTGGCTTTAGGCTGCTTTGCTTTGGAGTCACCCAGAGGCAACATTCCCAGACATCTGGTAAAAGCATTTTGAGACTGATCAGAAGCTGGTCAGTAGGGAGATAATTCAGAACTTTGAGAGGATGTATATGTGGAGTGCTGGAGGAAGGGAAGGAAAATAGGAGCATTTTGATTACAGTCTACATATTTCTCCTTGACTTCTGCAGATATTTTCTTATGAGAAATTTTGTATATTCATTTACTATATTTAGATTATAAGGAATGCTGCTGAGAGAAATGAAAAGTTATTTTTTATCTTCTAATTTAGGAGAATCATTGATTTTTTCAGATGTTGATCATACCTCTGTTCACATACTATGATGTGATGTTTGTTGTCATAATTATTCAGTGTTCATTCACAGTAATACTGTCTAAGAAGACAGAAAGGTAACTGCAAGCCACTTCTGAAGAGATGTTTCTGCTTCACCGACTTCTCAGTCTTCCTTACAGATTGCTGCAAAGTGTTATACATATAAAAAATGAAGAAGAAATTCCCCCCTCTTCTCTGTTTTTAAGAAAGCTAGCATCTTTTTCTCCTAGAGGAGTATTTTTATGGTACTTGTTTTCCATGTCCTAGTCTAACAAAAATGAAATAAAAGTGGTTATTTTTGTAACTTAAAAAAAAAATCTTTAGAAACAGCATTTTTCACTAAAAGCATTATTTTTATGAATGCTTCTTATTGTCTGCTGACTTACTGGCATATCTCATCAGGTTGTGTATATACGCTAAGGAAATAAAAACTAAAATTAATAAGCATATTCATATTGTATGGTTTTAAAATACAAATGAAAGTAACCCAGCATAGGTTAAAAGTATTAAAATAATCCAATACAGTGAAACTGTATATTTTTTATATAGATTCCTATGCCTTAAGAATATCTGGTTTCAAATAGAGAGGAATTACGGAGAAAAGATTCTTTCACTAACAGTGTTAACAATATTATCTTTGATCACTGTTATAATGTAGGAATATTTTGCAACATGGAAGAATGTTCTAGAATGGAAATATCTGTAAGTTACACTTAATTAAAAAGCAGAGAAAGAAAACCTAATTATAAACCAGAATATTATAGCTTTCTTAGCTTCAAAGTATTGGCATGTACTTAGAAGAAAAGTTTTAAGGTTTTTTGAAGACTGAGGCACATAGCACAGACAACATTTAGTGTCTCTACTTTGAAACAACTCAACCTCATTAAAAAGGAGACCCATAGGTTAGATAATGGTCAAACCAAGAGATTCCTGTAATACAAATGCCCTATAGTTACATTTCAAGAACTTCATTACTATCAGTCAGAAGGGCACAAGCTGCAAAATCTCTGACAAACTGCAACAAATCTGCTTTAGGTAGATGTTCTTTTTCACTTTCAATAATACAGTACTGGTACAGGAGAAAAATAAAAATAAGAAATTTGAAATAAAACAAAAGAAAGAGGAATACATTGCAGTGAGCATAATTACAGAATCACAGAATCACAAGGTTGGAAAAGACCTTGAAAGATCATCAAGTCCAACCCTAAACCATAGCCCTAAGTACCTCATCTATCCTTTTTTTAAACACATCCAGGGAAGGTGACACAACCACCTCCCTGGGCAGCCTGTTCCACGCCCTCAAAACTCTTTCAGTAAAAAAATTCTTTCCAACATCTAATCTCAACCTGCCCTGGTGCAGCTTTGTGCCATTTCCTCTTGTCCTATCTCCTGTTACTTGGCTGAAGAGACCATCACCCACCTCTCTACAACCTCCCTTCAGGTAACTGTAGACAATTATAAGGTCTCCCCTCAGCCTCCTCTTCTCCAGGCTAAATAACCCCAGTTCCCTCAGCCGTTTGTCATATGATTTGCCCTCCAGCCCCTTCACCAGTCTGGTTGCCCTTCTCTGGACTCACTCCAGAATCTTGTAAGGTACTGGAAATATGCCTTAACAATTGTCAACAGAACCGTACCCCCTCTTTTTTTTCCTCTCACCTACCACCACCCCTCAGGCTTAAAGTGGCTTGTGCCAAGGATCTNAGAGATATCAGTAGCCATTCACACATCAGGAGCCATTCACACATCGGTCATCCACCCTGAAGAATTCTCACAGCCAGGTGGAAGCTTGTGGCTATGCCAAGGATGCATTCCGCCATGGAAAGAACCAAGCAATGGGGGAACAAGAAACACAAAGAACCAAGAAGACGTGGAGACATCCAGGAACATTCTCCCCCCGCCATTGGACCCAG
>VZTU01017745.1:0-10547 GCA_013400835.1 Zapornia atra
ATATGTGTATGAATTAAGTGAAGTAAATTTATAATATTATCTGTTGCAAAGCAGAAAAGTACCTTATTAAGATTTCACTTACCTGTTAAGAATCAAATCATAAATTCTTTTCTCATTTCTGATGTTTAGCAATATTTCAGGTGAGGTGAGTATAAAACAGCAACAAACCAGAATAATGGCATTTCAGACTTGGCTGGCATTTACTTGAAGGGTGAGTTAATGTTTAGGCAAAGTTAATGGCACTGGAAAAAGAGAACCTAGGAATCCCCCTCATTCTTCTGGAATCATGCTGTCCTTTTATGTTTAAAAATTACTGAGGCAAGAAATAAGTTCAGTTACTCCCAGTTGTGCCTTTTTTTTCCCCCGCTCAAAGAAAACTTGTGTCTTTCCAAGGGTAGAGAAAGATCAACAAGATTAGTTTAATATTTCTTAAAGGTAGGAGAATTATTTAATAAAAATAATATTTTATGTGATAATGCCAGAATTAAGGTCATGTTTGGTATCTATGGTTTTGTTTTGCATACTAATCTGTTTAAGATGAGATCAGGAAGCAATTCTTCCCTCTGTTGAAATGAAAATTTGCTGCCTTGAAAGAAATACTTTTTTACCTCTTTCTGAAGTATCCTGTCATTAGCACCCTTTCTTGCATTATCATGATGTAATTTAGAAATACATATGTCTTTATAACACTGAATTGCAAGTATGCTCCAAATGCTATGTTCTAATCCAAAAAGTAGCTTTTGTTTCTATAAATCAGTTTTTATATCTGTAAACAATTTTTTTCTGTATATACTTACATATTTATTTGATTTATATTTGTAGATAGATACTTATACACTTTAAACTTCTCTAACTATATACGTTTAAGTATACTTCTAAACCTGTACATATAAACTTATAAAATAATGTATATATATACTGCAAAGAGTAGAAACTACTTAATGAATAAAAATTTGTTTTATTTGTTTTACATAAAATTGTTTTTTGCTGGAACTTCCAGTGGACTCTGTCTTTTATGCTTCTCAATGAAAATCAGCTTTAAAAAAAATTTAGCATTTTACATTATGTCTTATTCTGCTAACGTTAGAGCCTCATCCCATAGATTCTTAAACCCACATGACTCGAATCATCTATGTTAGTCTCTTGTTTGCTTGTGAGGGAAAAATAAATACTGTGTTTGTCACACTGATAAAATGGCTACCAAAATTAGGAGATTCTGATTTGGATTGTCTCAGGCAAATAAGAAAAAAAGAATGCTTATGAAAAAAGGGTCTATTTGCTAAGTGTTTAATGGGCCTAGCTTTGTTTTTCATTTATTTGTAATATCTTCACCTTCTAGAATTTTCAAAGATAGACATTTGAAGCAACGAGACACGTGGCTTTCAAACTTTTCTTTGGAGTGGCAAAGTTTTCTAGCCACGGGCGTGCTTGGAGATGACACTGCCCTAAAGAGATGCAGATTAGATGTAAGGAAGAAAATTTTTTATGATGGGGGTGGTGAAACACTCAAACAGGTTGCCCAGAGAGGCTGTAGATGCCTCATCCATAGAAACATCTAAAGTCAGGTTAGACGGAGCTCTGAGAAAACAGATCTAGTTGACAGGGGCATTTGTACTAGACAACCTTTAAAGGTCCCTTCCTGCACAAACTACTCTATGATTCTACGATGCTACAGGTGCATTTCCAGATATACGTGTTCTAGTCTAAACATGTAGGTCAAGCTGCAGGATCATGGCTCTTCCAAGCACTACAATTTTCAAGCTAAAACTTAATATGGTTTTGCTTCTTTACACTTGCTCTTTTGGATGCAGGTAAAAGCTGGTAGGTGTACAACTGACAAAGGCCACAGCAGCACTTTCAGTGGGCTTCTGGAAATTTATTTTTAAGCACTGAGGAAGAAATAGATATATTTGCTATTTATGGTAAGCAATCCATAGAAATTTGATGTGAACACCAACAAGAGTGAAAAAATACTACAAATTTGACAGCCTCTTTCTTCCAAAAACATTTTTTACATGCAGTATAGATTGTAATTCATATATATGTTCTTTGACACTGAATCTGTAGAAGGATTAAAGCATTTGTCAAAATGTAGTGAATAATGTTTCAGAGAGTAAATCTTGAATGTAAATGTAATTGTCTTTTAGATGCTGTAGTGTCAAGAGACATGAGAAATTGCAGATGGATTCTTTTTGGTACCCTAGCTGCTGACACTTGATAGAGGAAATCTCTGTATGACTTTCAATACTGTGTGTTATTTTAATGGGCTGTATGCCCATTTTTGTGTAATGAAATGCAAGTCATTGGAAACACACTTTTCTTAGGATCCTGTGGAGAAATTAAAAAGAAGTGAAGCAATTTGCCCGAAGTTATGCAATCTTTTGGGGTGTAAACCAGAACAGAACCCAGATTTCCTGGTTTACAGGTGAACTTTCATAGGTCAGTATTACACTGGAGGAGAAAATAGATATCCACTTACTTTCAAAACAGTTTCAAGTGAAGTACTGATAAATTACAAAAATCACAGAATCATTTGGGTTGGAAAAGATCTTGCAGAGCATTGAGTCCAATAGTAAATCTAACACTACCAAGTCCACCACTTTCCTTAAACTCCATGTCTGCACACCTTTACCTCCAGGGAGGTACAACTACTTCCCAGAGCAGCCTGTCCCAGAGATTGACAACCTTTTTGGTGAAGACATTTTCCCTATTATCCAATCTATACCTCCCTTGGCACAATTTGAGGCCATTTCTTCTTGCCCTACAGCTTCTTACTTGGAAGAAGAGACTATGACCTCTATTTAAGTAGTTGCAGACACTGGTAAGGTCTCCCCTCAGCATACTTTTCTTCAGGCTAAAAAAACCCAGCTCCCTCAGCTGCTGCTCATACAATTGCTGCTCTAGCCTCTTCACCAGCTTCATTGCTGTTCTTTGGACACACTCCAGCACCTCAATGTCTTCCTTGTAGTGAGGGGCCCAGAACTGCACACAATATTTGAGATGCAGCCTCACCAGTGCTGACTACAGGGGAACGATCACTTCCTTGGTCCTGCTGGTCACCTTAGTTTTGATACAAGCCAAGATGCTGTTGGCTGCCTTGGCTAGTTGGGCACACTGCTGGCTCATACTCAGTCAGCTGTTGACTCACACCCCCAGGTCCCTTCCACCGGGCACCTTTCCATCCACTCTTCCCCAGCCTTGTGCTGTTGCAGTGACCCAAATGCAACTTTGACATTGTAAAGGTAATTTCTGCTAATTAATTTCTTCCTGACTGTTACTTTGAACTACGTGAGCACTATATTTATATGATTCCCTCCATGATCAAATAGAGAAGAAATAATGTATGGAGTCCAACTGTAGCCTAAAGAAAGCTTCACTCATCATGATACTGTAATGCACCATGATATTCTGTTACCACCAGGGAAGATGCATTATTGCATTCCTGTGTTATCTTGTCAGATTTCTGTGTTACATTAAAAAAATCTAAGTATACCTGTGAAGAGGCACAATAATACTTATTAGTAACCTTACACTAATCATATTGATAACAGCCATTTTCTTGTCCAAAGACATTTTTTGCTTCTTACTTTACCCCAATCTAAGAAAATTACTTAGTATTTCATATTGCTTTAAAGAGTTTGCACATTGAAGAAGCGAGAAGAAAGTAGAATGAAAATTAGTTTACTTAGACCAGATTATGTCTGGAGTTTAATTTGTACATTTTGCGACTCAGAAACTGGTTTAGATTTTTATAGCACACTCTGCATCTTGTTGATGCAGAACAATACATGTTGCTCTCCAAATTCAGCATATCAAGATATAAATATACATCTGTTTACACATAATGTGTGCTGTGGATAAATGCAATATTCACCAATGATTGTCTCAACCTATAGAACAGAAATTTTAATCGAACTATTATATATATATAAGCAATGTGTTTACAAGACATTATTATGAAAAAATCTAATATTCATAGAAAATATGCTGTTAAATTATTTATAACTGTATGTTGCTAGTAATTAACAGTACTCTGGTATACCCAAAATGATGGTGATGAATGTCACTGTTGAATTAATTAGGCATAGGTACAACTGTAAATGCTTTCATGTCAATCAGTTTTCCTATATTATTGATTTACACTCTGAGTAGCATTACATCATGTAAACTTGATTCTGTGCAAAAAGTAATGCAACGTAGCAGAACATATTGTTATTTTGGTATTGTGAATAAATTTGATGCATTAATAAGTCTTGAAAAAAATAACAATTTAAAGTCTGTACTTAAGATGTAGAAATCCGTAGCAAATTAAAACAAACAAAAAAGTCTGGTAATCCTCTAGAATTGAGGATCTTTTCTGCTTATACTTTTTTGCATAGTTACCCACACAATAATTACAGAAAGTGGTGCTGTAAATGTATTAAGAATTATTTATTTTGCTTCATTTATATTCACGATGATCCTAAAGAATGCTTATAAGTTCTTACCTGTATGAGACTCCATAATACAGTACCCTTCAAAGTGCAGATGTTTCTGGAGTGGCTACAGCTTGAAATCAGATTGAGCATGAAGAAGAATGGACTGGCTACAGATGGGAACACTGATTACAGAACTATCATCTTAGCCATGTACCATGACCTAAACTTTTGAAGAACCAATACATGTAGCTTATTAAAGCAGTGAGCTGTTTTTACTCCTGTTGTAAAGAAATTTTAGGTTATCAGTTGTTAAGGTTGGTCTGTTGTGCTAGGTATCATGACTCATAGNTTTATTAATTATTATTTATTTATTATAATTTATTTTTCATTATTTATTTGATTATTATTTACTTATAAAGTAAATATTGTTGAGTAAAAGGATACAGACATTATCCGTAAATAAGTAGTAATAAGAAAAGATGGTGTCTGTGGAAGGGGGTGATATCTAATGTTATGTAATGAGCCATACCTTGCTGTGTGTGTTCTTTGACTTTAACAGACGTAAGGCAATTTGTTTTACCTTGATCATCTTTCACTGATGTCATTAACCATTTTTCATAACTTCTGTGAGTAATATAGAATTTTCATTGTCATAGCAACTTTTGAAATCCTTTATATATAACTTATCACATGCTGTTTTGCTTTGAAATGCAATCCTGTTCAACTGCAAAGTATATCAGAAATGACATATTGGTCTCGTATTGTTACCGGAATAGTCAGTGAGTTATGCACAAAGTATTACACAATCTTAAAAACAGCACAATTTGATCAGCCTATTGGCTACTTGTATTTGTTTTCCAGATGTATGCTTTTCATTTAAATGGTCAAAGTCTATTGGAACTATAACTACTAAACTCTTTATTTAAACATTAGGAAGGTTACGAGGACAGGAATTGTGGTGCTAAAGAGCACAGAGCAGCAATAGGTAGAAGGGAATTCAGTACTAAAATTTCTCAGGATCCTTTAAATAAGCTCTTTAAAACATACTTTCTACTTCAGCCGTCTTGGTTCCAGATTATGATTTAGAAGCCTTCATAAATTCCAAGTGGGAGCAGAGTAGAGAATGATCATAGTTGAGGTTCAGAGACGTAAGTATGGACATGATGTGTTCAGGAGTTGAAAATTCATCACTGTTTTATCTTACTTGGTAGTCATGGGGAACAGGATTTCTGGAAGGGCCAGAACTCCCTGACATCAGAGCTGTTGCAACAAGCAGGATAAGTAGATGCAGCCAGGACTGAAACTCTGTCACTCCACCTGGTAATGCAAGATCCCTGCAGGACCTGTTGCTTTCTGCCCTGGCTGTCCAGGGGGCTGTTACCGAGGGCGTTGTTCTGACAAGAGGGCTATCAACAGTGCTGCTCCTCTTGCTTCTGTTGATGGGAAATCTCTTCTAAGCCCTCACCTTTCTTGGTGATGCAGCTACAAGATAGATCTTCACTGGTTTTATTTCTCAGCATGGTGTAGGAATTTATATTTGCTGTATTTAGCAAATAATTCCAGGCATGTCTCTCTCCTCGTGCCTTTACTATCATCCCCTCACTGTGTTTGTATTCCCCAGAGCTTGGCCATCAGAGTGTAAGAGCATTCTTTGGCCACTTCAGTCCAAAATCCAGTAACTTAGTGCCATTTACTTCCAACAGCCACTGAAGTGAGTCTGTGCTGAAGCAGCTCAGCAGCACTCTTGTATTCCATTTTACAAGCTCCACCCTGGAAACAGCAACTTTTCCTGGGAGGACAAGGATACCTTGCTGAGCAAGCTGGCAGTGTAGAGGAAATAGGCTGCTGAAAAAAAGCAAAAGTCACAACCATTTCCTAAGCCATTTTCTAATGTCTGAGTTCTGAATGTTTAAGTAGCATACTTAGATGGTCAAATATGAGGGCAGTGAATTTATACAAAAGTAAGGAAAGAAAAGTTTATGGAAGAAGGAAAGTGTAGAGTAGGAAGAGAGAAGGAGGAAAATAGGCTTGGGAGGTAGAAATTTTATAGTAGACAGCAGTTAAATTTTTTTCCTCATGAAAACACATATGACATTATCCTATAAATGTCTCTCATGTTGTAAGTTTCTGTACCTGTTGGTGCTGTACTGTCCCAAACTGGGAGCAGAAGCAAGCACAGATACCTTTCTCTGTTAATGTGTACCATCAGCATTTGTGAGTCATTACTTTCAGAGTGGGCATCTTTGATCTCTTTCCCTAAGAAGAACAAACAAAAGAAAAAGTAGATCTAATGCTCTCTGTGTGATGGCAATGCCACATAGCAATCAGTTCTCAAATACTCATTATGCAAGTATTTTTATTCTGCAGTCTAGTGAGAAGCAAATTATGCTTCTTCATCTGGTATCGACTGTTTCTACAAAAAGGCTGAGAGGATTTGAGTGTGTTTCAGGAGGAGGAAGCTAAAATTGCTCTAAATTTCTCCTTGTCCTTATAATTCTTCCCCCAGCTGTGGTTTTAATTAGTTCTGCAACAGCACCACTGAGAATCTATCCATCAATACCAAGATTCAAACGTTATAAATGTACACTGGTCTTGCACATAAAGAAAATATGTTTATAAAGGTGGAACTTATTTTTAAAGTTGTGCATAATTTTGGACTTCATTAAGTTATACATTGTAGTCTTTAATATATCAGAGAGGCTCATTTAAGCTGTCAGAGCACCTTATCCTTTCCATCATCCCTCTGTGGACTGGAAGACATAGAACCACAGCCCTGTCTAATGCTTCCAGGATATCTGTCCCTCTCATACAGCATTAGAAAGTCTGGCTGACTGACAAAATAGATAATGGTAGACAGATATTATGAAATACCATATTAATATTTTATAATGCTAATTCAATGTAGCAAGAAATGTTGAAATTATTAATATTTAATATTATACCCTGGTTTTTTTCTGTGTGTCTTTTCCATAACCTTTCTTTCACCAGACTATATAAGGAAAGAACATAGTCCAGCCCATTATTTATGTGTACAAGCTACTGACTTGGTTTTCAGATGGAATAAGTTAATTTTTGCAAGAAGGTGGGAGGGGACATAGCCAGGACAGCTGACCCAAACTAGCCAGTGGGGTATTCCATACCATGTGATGTCATGCTCAGTATATTGTAGGGGGAGGAGGAGGAGGTTGGCTGGGGAAGAGTCATCACTGTTAAGTATATTCTTTTATTAGTGATGGTGTTCTCATTAAACTGTCCTTATCTCAACCCATGAGTTTAACCTTTTTCTTCTGATTCCCCTCCCCACCCCATAGGGAGGAGGGTGGAAGAGGAGTGAGAAAACAACTATGTGATGCTTAGCTGCTGGCTGAGACTAACCACAGCTGCCAGGATAAGAATGGTTTTCAGATATTTCAAAATTGTTGTAGGAGTTAAAAAAGTAAACATTAAATGCATTGAATTAGAAAAGATCATAAGCAAATACCAATTTACAGGTCTAAGGGATACAACTAATAACCGTTAACGCTGCCTGCTGCTTAGGAAGTTGCAAAACTCCCTTTCCCGAGTTGCAAAAACTGTTTTATAACATGGCACATAATGAAACAGGAAATGTTTAACAATACTTACGTATTTAGAGCTTGCATTTGTAAATTAATTTCCTTGGTGACAACTGTTCACAGAGCACAAAAAAATTATGGTAGTAAGGAAGCTGTTAGTATTGAGCACAGAAAACAAAATTCAGTCCTGTTGTGGGGAGGAACCAGTACTAACAGCTGATGAATGCATGGTGACACATCAAGGAAAGGGAAAGAATGCGCTGACCTTCCCATTTCTCTTTTCTTTCTATACAACTGTATCAACATTAGTTGTAACTACAATAGTTATAATCACTGAATCAGAATTTAGCTTTGAAGTGTTCACTGGAAACTCTCTCAATCCAATCCTTTGCTTTCAGCAGAGTTAACAATGTTTGATCAAGTTTCCCAGGGCTGTAACGAGTGAAGCCTCGAATACCTACCACGAGTGGATATTCCACAATTTTTTTTGTGGAAGCTGGTTTCTATTCTTAACCATAATTATGATTATTTCATTCTGTCTATACGAAATAGTACTTTGTGCAAACTGTGACTGTTGTTTCTTGGTTTTTTTTCTGTGAATCACTTGAGCAGAGTCTGTCTCTACCTCCTTATATCCTTCTCATATGTAGTTTAATACAATAATTACATCTCTCTCCCCATATCCACGCTATGCAGACCCTGTTCCCTCAACATTTCTCACCATGTATCTCAGTAAGACAGTCCTCTGTTCAACTTTCACCAGTTTCTGGTGTCAATGGAAAAGTCCTGTGTCTTCTCCATTAACACTCTCAAGTGTTTGAGATACACACTTACCTTAAAGACAACCCAATAGGCCCCACTGAGAAAGAGAATACATTAACCTGAGCTTGACTCTGTCTAACCTGGGCTTGACTCTGTCTGATACAATTACACAGCACAACTTTCCAGGTTCTTCATGGTCGTGGGGCAGCTTTCAGGAGCTGTGATGCTGCACGACACCCAGTAGCATATGCATGAATTGTTGCTGTTGTGATGGGACGGTGGAGGTCTATGAGCAACCCTACAACAAGCAAACCTACATCTCTTTGTCAGATGCTGATATCCTTTGAAGATCTGGCTATTTGAAAATCACAAATATAGAGGCTCTTTAGCTAAACAGGGAAGGAGGACATAATTAAAGCTAAACCAGTTATCCTAAACCCCTTTCTTGTTATATGACATACGGAAGCCTCTTCCTTTTCTAAGAATGGTTTGCAGCTCTTTTATTACTGTAGCAAGTATGAGGGGAGAGAGAGATGGATGATGCAATTTTGGGGTAGCGTACAGGGATCTGTTATGATCCTCCGAGTCTGAAGCAGCATCTAAAGTCATTTACATGCTGCTTGGCAGAGATAGCTGTAAAGTATAGCAGTAGAACATGTACTCCTGTGCTGTTTTAATGTGTTAAAACAGAATAAAACTTTAAAATGAGGATTTTTTTTTCTAACTGCTGAATTTTCTTTTTCCCTAATATGAAAATATTCCTCATGGAATTTATCGCAGGTATTTTCTTATAATCTTCTTATTTCTGCTATCCCCTAAGGGCCACAGAATGCCTATCATGAAAGCAAAAGAGGTGACTTAGAAATTTATTTTGAAAAAGAGTGAAAATGTAACTCAACCTACAGATGTAAAACATGAAAGTCTCAGTAGTCGGCTTCTCCTGGTTATAAATATTACTAGGCTTCACATGCCGAGGTCTCGTAGTAATGTTAATTTCTTCAGTCAGTTAAGATCTTCTTCAGCCTGTTTCTTCTGAATACTGTACCTACCTCCAGAAACTATTTCCACACTTTTTCCTGAAGAGTTTCATCCAGTATAGAAGTCAGTTTTGTAACTGCTTTAATTTAATTCAAATAAAAGGCTCTTTATCATAGTTTTCTTTCAGTATCACATTATTAATTTTCATTTATAATCATTAGGCAAAAATAATAACAGGGGGAAAAAAGCATTTTTAGTACATTTGCAGCATTTGTAGGTCTAGATACCAGATACCTGAAAAGAAATTCAGTAACACTAGTTGCTATCATGCAGATATATAGGACCTCTAACAAGCAAATATAGGGATTTAACAGTAGCACAACATTCATTCATTGACATTGAGGCTATGATAAAAAACCCAGTTGATGCACATAAGGAATTGTGTTCTTATCCTCTCATCTTTTCATAGATCTCATGTTTGGGGGGTTTATTTATTTATTTAGAGTGGAGAATGCCACAGTTCTTGACAGTTGTCTGACAGTCCTGGATTCTGAATGGTTTGTTACGCACTTACAAAGATTTTTCCCTTGAGTAGAACTGGATTTACGAAACAAAGTTTAGATCCTAACACAGCAGTCTGATCAGTTCAAAGGCAGTCAAGCAATATTTCCATACTGATATTCTCCAGTTTTGCACCTGTGATTCATTAGCATCTGAATTGGTGTGTGCTTGGAGTCTCATTGTGTCTCATTGACAATTCCAAGAGGAGTAGATAGCAAAGCCTGTAAAGTCCAGATGTTAGGCTAGTCAACACCACTGAGGGGGTGGCTTTTAG
>VZTU01017746.1:0-10682 GCA_013400835.1 Zapornia atra
TACCAAAAGCTTGCCACACAAACACAGAACACTTAGGAACCCTGTTTAATGTAGCTGGCTAAATTATATGCCTCAGATGGGATGGTTTGAATCCCTCCAGGGTTCTAACTTAGAAAGTCCGAAGCTAGAGGAGTGAACCCATTCATTTTTTTTTCCCCATATATTTCTGTATGTATCCTTTTGGCATTGTAAATAAAGTTGAGGCAGTTTCTGTAAGTTGCTGGAAGAGTCTGGAGAGTGAGCTGGTTTCTGATTCACCCCATGCGCATTTAGATCCACACTACTTCCCCCTCCCTTCCCCTTCTCTCCCCTCCCTTTTCCTCCTCTTCCTTTTCTTTCTCTTGCTGTTGTTTCTGAATCCAAATATTTCCTCCTTTGCTAGAACATACTCGTGATGAGCACAAAGTAGTGCTCTTATTAGGACTATGAACTTCCACTTCAGGACCTTATTGACAACATTCCTTCAACCCCCACATTATCCTCGCTATCTGTTTAACATCTGTGGCATGATTTTTCCAAGTTTTATAACGTTTCCTTCCATTTTAAGCTTCATGGAAAGGACAGTTTTTTGTGGTTTTTTTTTTAAGTGATGCATGATCTGTGCCATAAGTTACAAGTCTTTAAGTCTCACAAGACTGTTTAATAGTTCATTTTTTTGAAAGTTAAAATTTTTTAAAAAAGGGGACTAATGCTCATACCCAGAAGACATTACCAATGAGCAATTGTTTCTGTGAGTTAATCTGCTTCCACCTTTCATTATCTACAGTTCTCTGATCAAATTTTCTCCTATATAAAAACAGGTGCCTCTCTCCTCTGGTCTGTCATACTTTTTCTCCTTCCCACAATTTATTCTCATATTGTCGTCCTACATTACACACTCCCTGAAAAGTGACGCTTTTTACACTGCAAAGTATTTTGCGTAATGTAGATGACTTATAAATTAATAAAACAGGACTGTATGTGAGCTGATATAAATGAATGAAGATACTCATAAATATTCCACACAAAGTAATGTGCTTAGATTTACCACATATGTAGTATGCTTAGATTTACCACCCAGAAATGAAAGAAAGTTAAAAAATTGTAACGTTGTGGTACAAAAGTCATGTCAAGCTTTTCTGTATATTGTTTGCCACTGTCACATGCACTTACCTTATCAAAGTCCATTGAAAAATTCCTACTGGTTTTGCAGGGCTTTGAACAAACCCCTCTGGGGCTCTTAATCTGTTGCAATTCCTTGTGGAGTTTATAAACATGATTGGTTAAATAGGAGTTTACTTTAGGAAGGTCACCTATTTTGTGTTTTGTTTTAAGTTTGCATCAGGCAAAAGAACATGCAAAGGTCAAGTCCCTGTCAGAACCACAGCATGCAGGTGGCAGATGGGGTCAGCATGTGGAGTCACTCAGTTTTAACACACAATATTTGTCCAGCATTTTCTCTATATCACATATGGTTTTGAGCTTCCCCTGTTGTAATTACTTTTATTGCTGACTGTGGTAGCCTGTTCTATCTATTTTCTGTAATCTCCAAAGGAATCCTCTTGCATTCCTTGCAGGCTTGAGCCACGCTGCTTTAAACCATGTGGCTGAATTCTTGCAAACTTGGCACAGCATCAAGGAAGGTTTACCATCTGTCCTATTTCCTTCTGAATTCTGTATACCTCAGTCAAATCAACTCAGGGTTACCTTTCCTCTAAGAAAACAGACTTTACTTCTGCAGTTTCTCCTATGAACAAGTTCAGAGAGCTGAGGAATTAATTTGGGAAAAAAAAAAAAAAGGAAGGAAAAGATTACTTGAAAATATTTATTATTGTAATAGGATGACCAGAGCAGTAAGGGAAAAACTAATTGGCCATGTTTGTTTTCCACAGTAGTAAAGGTAATCCCTGAAAAATAATGTTGTAAGTATATCACAGAATCACAGAATGAGAATCACTGGGTTGGAAAAGACCTTTGAAATCATCAAGTCCATCCATATCCGTCCTCTACTAAACCATATCCCTGTGCACCTCACCCACCCATCTTTTAAATACATCCAGGGTCGATGACTCAACCGCCTCCCTGGGCAGCCTGTTCCAATGCCCGACAACCCTTCCGGTGAAGAACTTTTTCGTGATATCTAATCTGAACCTGCCCTGGCACAGCTTGAGCCCATTCCTCCTTGTCCTATCACCTGTCACTCAGGCAAAGAGACCATCACCCATCTCTCTCAACAACATCCTTTCAGGTAATTGTAGGTGGTGGTAAGGTTCCTCCCTCAGCCTCCTCCCAGCTAAGCAACCCCAGTTCCCTCAGCACCACTTAAAAAAAGAAGAAAAAAGCCTGTTTGTAAATCATCACAAGAAGGTACAAACATTTCAGTATGAAAGAGTTATAGCCAAGATTGTTAGTTTAGTGCATATTCTGCTCCCTGGCTCCTCCTCAGGCAGAGAGCCCCTCTGTACTATGATACTAAATAGTGCAAAGCATAGGAACATTCTGGGTCTGAGCCTTTAAAGCATTCTGTTGGTGTAATTCTGCATTTTTGCATGAAGTACATTTGAAGCTATAATGTAAAAAAGAAAAATTAATGTAGTGAAATATTTTAAGGTTCTGGCATTTGGTTTCATTTCACAATGGGATGGTTTTCACTGAGAAAAAACAGTCTTTTCAAATAAGTATAATTTTTAAATGAATGCATAATAGAAATACTTCATCAAAATTAATTTTGTAAGCATATTTCAATAACTGCTTCTCAATCTTAAGTACTAAATAAAGGAAACCCTGACTGTCCTAAAGATAAACCACCAGTAAGGAGGTATCCTATAAACGAAAGAGGTTTGTTTCTCATTACAGGACATACTTTGGTTTTCCCAGTACTAAAATTTGGACAAAATATTATACTCATTTACCTTGAGCTGACACCACATTGTTCTGGAAAGTCTGGAGAAACATCTACCAGACATGTCTTATTTATCCAGACACTCAGGAAAAAAAAAAAAAAAAAGAATGTTTTTTTAAAAAAAATGCATATTCTTCATATTTCTGAAATCTAAAATTCTGCCTTTTGGGAGCTAGCATTTTAAATAAATTGCTATAAAACCTAAACCCACTGACCTCACAAATAGTTCGCAGGCTTCTTTCTTCTCCCATATTTTACGTGCAAGATAAGCAAATTGGAAATTCAGTGAATGCATTAGATAAACAGGCAGATAAACAAGCACCAATCCTATTTCTGTGTTCTTAAATGCTCTCACTATGGGTCATAGAAACTTTTTTCCTTCTTCTCTGCTATTTTTTCCTCCAATTTGTGTATTTTATTATCTCAGAGGAACATTCTTCTCACCTAATTTTGGTTGTCTAAAAACTGTGTATGAAGTTAAAGCCTTACAGCATATATACTCCTTTGCTAGTCTATGAGCTGTGAGAGATATATCCAGAGGGCAGATCATTGGCATAGTGTATGGAAAGAAAATAAAAAACAGTTGCTACACCTGTAAGTATCAGCCTGATTTTTGGATGTACTGGCTTTGATCTTCAGACAATTCCCAGAGAGCCAGGCTTGTCACCTGTTCCTGGGGTGCATCAAGCATGGCATTATCAGCCGGTCCGGGGGAGGATTGTGACATGTTCAAAGTCAAGTTGGATGGGACTTTGAGCAACCTGATCTAGTGAAAGATGTCCCTGCCCATGGCAGAGGGATTGGACTAGACAGTCTTTAAAGATTCCTCCTAACCCTGATTCTATAATACCAATTCTGTGATAATACTGGAAGTTTGAAGAGAAGCATATGAAAAGAATACAGCATATAAAAAATGATTCAGGGATCTTCTGTGGCTTTCACAGAATCACAGAACCACAGAACATAGGAGTTGCAAGGGACCTGGAAAGATCATCTAGTCTAAATGATCCTGCCAAAGCAGGATCACCTAGATTAGGTCACAGAAGAATGTGTCCAGGTGAGTTTTGAATGTCTCCAGAGCAGGAGACTCCACAACCTCACTGGGCAGTCTGTCCCAGGGCTCCTTCACCCTCACAGTAAAAAAGTTTTTTCTTACGTTCACATGCAACCTCCTATGCTCCAGCTTGCACCCATTGCCCCTTGTCCTCTCCCGGACATCACTGAGAAGAGAGTGGCTTGGTCCTCTGGCTCCTGACACTTACCCTTTACCTATTTATAGACATTGATGAGGTCATCCCTCAGTCTTCAGTTCTCCAGGCTAAAGAGGCCCAGCTCCCTCAGCCTTTCCTCATAAGGAAGGTGTTCCACTCCCTTCATCATCGTGGTAGCCCTGTGCTGGCCTCTTTCAAGGAGTTGCCTGTCCTTCTTGAACTGAGGGGCCTAGAACTGGGCACAATATTCCAGGTGTGGTCTCACTGGGGTTAGAGTAGGGGGGGAGGACACCCTCCGTCAACCCACCAACTATACTCCTTCCAGTGCACCCCATGATGCCGTTGGCCTTCTTGGCCATAAGGGCACATTGCTGGCTCGTGGTCATCCTGCTGTCCACCAGGACCCCAAGTCCCTTTTCCCTGTGCTACTCTCCATCAGATCTGTCCCCAACCTACAGTAGTACCTGGGGTTGTTCTTCCCCAGATGCAAGACTCTACACTTGCCCTTGTCATCTTTCATTAAATTTCTACCCACTCAATTCTCCAGCCTGTCTGAGTCTTGCTGAATGGCAGCAGAGCCTTCTGGTGTGTCAGCCACCCCTCCCAGTTTTGTGTCATCAGCAAACTTGCTGACAGTGCACTCTGTTCTCTCATCCAGGTCATCAATGCATATATTGAATAGTACAGGTCCCAGTACCGACCCCTGAGGGACCCCACTAGATACAGGCCTCCAGCTAGACTCTGTCCCATTGATCAAAACTCGCTGGCTTCTTCCCTTCAACCAGCTCTCAATCCACCTCACTACTCGACCTTCCAGACCACAAGGATGCTGTGGGGGACAGTTTCATCTGTGACAAGGGTCAACGTGGGCCATGAAGAAAGTGTTTCAAAGATGCTGTAACCACACATTTGATTGGACAGTAACGGGCCTGTGTTTTGGGTCTGTTAGCTACACACAGGCACTAAGGTGCACACTGCTGTGAGGCTTCCTGCTTGGGCAGGAAAAGCCTTGAAGAGACATAGAGGCAAGAGCTGATGGGCATGGGATCAGGAGGCACTGAGAATGGTGTAGCAGGTTCTCTACAATAAGTCCCTGCCTGCCAGTCTCAATATCCAAGAGAGATGGGCTGTGGGATCACTTCCTGTAGTCAGACCAGAAGTATTAATCGGCTCCTTGTTTCCCAGTCTGCAAAGAGTGACTGGTTCTTCTTCTGTTTCCAATTACAGCAAAAGAGGATAAACAAAAGGAAGGATTATTTTTATTCTATGTGAAACAAGACAAACAATTGCCAGCCAGCAGATGAGGTATCTTGTGTTTACCTCAAGGTCTTATTGTGATGTCTCCAAATATCTGCAGATGATGAAGCTCTGGATGATTACTGGAAAATTGTTTTCAGGAAGATCATGCTTTATTTTAAAAGATATGTACAATGATACTACTTAATTTACAGATAGCCGTGTTAGTGAAGATGACATACAAAGTATATGTAGATGACCAAATTCAGCTGTACTAAAATATACTGGACATTGCTTTGCATTAAGCAATTTCTATTAATTGCAGTAAATTGGAGTACAAAGCAATGACGAGATTAAAATGCTACCTCATTTAATGCTAGATGAGGTAGCAGACATTGTGGTATAATAAAAGGGGTTTTTTTAAAAGTCAACTCTGATGTGGACTAAGTGACACATGTAATACATGCTGAAGCCAGTTTCTGACCTTTAGCAAACACTCTAGAAAACTGTAAATTGTTTGGAATATGATGGTACTTGTATGCTGCCAACAAGCAGCAAATTTGCAAACTAAAAGACTCAGGTCATTCAATCAGGGGAAAGCTGGAAGAAAAGTAGAAAATAATAACAAAAGAATCATCTGAAAACTGGAAAATATAGTAAAATATTTTCAGACTTTTAAGCGCAGTATATCCAGTTACAGTATGAGTGGTTTTCATGCCCAGACTGAAAAATTAAATATGAACTTTAAGATATTTTTCAATTTATCACTACACGAAGTTAAAACTGCAAAAAAACACTCCCTCAAAAATAGTGAAGTGCATCCAAATATCTGGAAAAAAAAATATTTATGTGATTAGATAATCTACTGTAAAGAACTCTGGGTTTGCATAGTTTGGAGAGAGGGAGGCTGAGGGGCAACCTCATGGCTCTCTGCAGCTTTCTGAGGAAGGGAAGAGGGAAGTGCTGGGCTCTACTCATCCACTACCTGCATCATGGGGGATGCAGGGATGAGGCAAGGGGGAGGCCCCTGCCCCCAGCATGGAGTGGGAGACAGAGATGAGTTGGAAGGCTAAACAGGGAGCTTCTTATGGAACCCAGGAAAAAGGGAGATTCTACCACTCCTGGAAGAAGGGGCAGGCAAAACAAGAATAGAGGGATCTAGATAGCTCATACAGTGATACATTTAGAAAGGAAAATGCCCAGCTAGAACTCAGTCTGGCCACTGTTGTAAGGGATAGCAGGAAGTGTTTTTATTAATACATTCAAAACAAAAAGAGAGCTAAGGAGAATCTCCATCCCTTTCTGGATGCACAGGAGAACATGGCCACCAAAAATGAGGAAAAGGCAGAAATATTTAACACCTCCTTTGCCTCAGCCTTTACTAGTTGTCCCTAAGTCATTAATCCTCTTGAGATGGAAGGCAGGGATGAAGAGCAGAATAAACCCCCTATAATCCTGGAGGAAGCAGTTTATGACTTACTGTGCCATCACAAGTCCATGGGGTTGGATGGGATCCACCCAAGTACTGAGAAGACGCAGTAGGATCTTGCCAAGCCATTCTCCGTCAGTTATCAGCAGTCCTCATGAACAGTGGATATCCCAGGTGACTGGAAGCTTGCCAGTGTGATGCCCATCTACAAAAAGGGCTGGAAGGAGGATCCAAGGAGTGATGGGCTTGTCAGTCTGACCTTGGTACCAGGGAAGTTCAAGAAGCAGTTTGCGAGCACGCTCACTAGCCAAGTGCAGGAGAACCAGGGAATCAGGTCCAGCAAGCGTGAGTTTATGAAAGGCAGATCCTGATTGACCAACCTGATCTCTTTCTATGTCCAGGCCATGTGCTTAGTGGATGAGGGAAAGGCTGTCAAAGTTACCTACCTGGACTTAAGCAAAGCAGGAGGCCAAAGCTCACTTAGAGTTGAAACTGACCAGTGTTGCCTCACAAAAGAGGAAAGGTTTTGTAAAGCATGTCAATAGCAAGAAAAAGGAAACACAAGACCGATACTTATTCAAGATGGCCACCTGGCAAAATCAGGGTGAGGAATAAGCAGAGGCATTCGGAGCTCTGTTTTGCTTCAGATTTTCATAGTACTAACAGACCTTGGGTGTCCTCATCCTCTAAGTCAGGGGACCACAACTGTGAGAACTGTGACTTTCCTTTTGTGGACACTGAACCTGTAAGGAGCTGTTCTGTCACCGGCATGCTCCTTGGTGTGTGGGCCTGATGGGACTTTTCTGAGAACAGCAAAGGGATGGAAGGTACATCCTGTGAGGAGCGATTAAGAACTCTTTTATTGCAGAACCCAGAGCTTCTAAGAACTCTTAGTTTGAGACAGGGAAGCTGAGGGTCCTTGAGCACACTTGCTAGGCATGTGCAGGATAAGAGCCAGGGGATTGGACCCAGCCACCAGTGGTTCAGGAAAGGCATATCACTATGGTGCACCTGTAACTGCCTCCTGACATCACAATGGAAGGCCCCAGTGCTCTTTAGAAATCCCCGCCTCTGTCCCAGCACATATTGCTCAGGTCTCCTCTGGGGCACAAGCACCAGATCGGGATCCTGGGCTTGAGCTTGAATCCCGGCTTTGAGGAGCACAGCACCTCTGGGTGCTGAGCTCAGGCTGCCCCTTCCTGTGCTCCTCTCCCCACTGCCCACCTGTGGGGTCCTGGGGGTCCTACTCAATGACTCTCCCAGGGACATGGGACCCGCTGAAGACTCCCAGTGAGATCATCTCTGCGCTCTGAACTCCTTGTCCTTCAGGTACCCCTGCTAGCTAAAACTGTGCTGGTCATCAGGCAGCTGGGGTGGGGATCAGGGACTGATGGGAAGCATGCCTGAGGGAGCCAAGGGGACATGAGCAAAACCCATGGGTCTGGCTGCCTCATGGGGCTGCTGCCGCAGCTGCTGCTTTTCATGCCTCTGGAGGACCCTTTGAGAGGCCCTTCCCTCCCCTCTCCCACCGTGTGCTTGGGTTTTCTCGGCTTTTCTCTTCCTAGCGTGAGGAAAGCTCAGGCACATTGCATGTCTGTCTTTGCAGGACATGGTGTTTGCTGCTTAGGAAGCTCCGGAGGAGAGCAGCTCTGTAGTGATGGCCAGTGGGAGCCAGCCACCCCAGGCAGACAGCTCGGAGGCATCACTGAACGATCTATGCCCCATCTGCCTGGGAGAACTCAACAACGCAGCTTTTGTCGCGTTGTGTTTCCATCGCTTCTGCTTTGGCTGCATCCAGCGGTGGGCCACGACAAGAGCTGTGTGCCCACTCTGCAGGAGGCCTTTTGATTGCATCCTGCGGGTGCAGCCAGCAAATGAAGAGGAGGCAGAGGACAGAGATGGCTCTCCTGCCAGCCGCCAGAGGAATGTGGCCAGGGAGAGATCTCAGAGCAGATCCCCACAGCGACGCTACATCCTGTCCAGTCACACTGTTGACAACAGCGTCCCAGCTCGATGGAGGTGGACTGTGAGGGCCATCCAAGCATCGAGGGAGCACAGAGCTCCAGTGCCAGCGCACACCACCTCCCAGCAGGCTCCCGTATCCACCATTTTCTGCATACAAACCCCACCAGGCACAGGGGAGCGCGTGGTCAGCATCAGAGATGGACCCCCTGTGCACATTGGCATGCTGGCACTGCCACCTCTGCTCATCCATCTCTCCTTCCTGAGAGCCCAATAAACAGTTGCTTTTCACGGGGTGTTTTTTCAAACCCAAACAAGAGCCTGTCCATTGCAGGGAATCCTCTCCAATGTGGTCTCCACAGTGTAGGAAATCCAGAGGGGAGAATTTTCTGGGGTGCACAGTGATTTTACTTGGCTGTGAGAACCGCCAGGCTGGTTCCCAAAGCCCACTCCAGGCAAATGAGCCCCTTTTGTTGCACCCCTTGCCTGGGCTTGATCCCTGTCAAGGAAGCAAAGCTCCAGATGTGGGGAAGCGGATGGGAATCCAGCATGGCATTGCCATACAAGTAAAGCAGCTTGGTGTTACAGACCAAAGCTGTGGAGTTTTTGGCTTTCGGGAGGTGAACTGGTGAAACTGGGAAAGGCAGGTCCTGCTTGACCAACCTGATCTCTTTCTATGTCCAGGTCATGTGTTTAGTGGGTGAGGGAAAGGCTGTAGATGCTATCTACTTGGACTTCAGCAAAGCCTTTGATACTGGTGCCCACAGCATTCCCCTGGAGAAGCTGGTGGCTCATGGCTTGGACCAGTGCACTCTGGGAAAAAAAATGGCTAGAGGGCCAATCCCAGAAAATTGTGGTGAATGCAGTTAAATCCAGTTGGCAGCCGGTCACAAGTGATGTTCCCCAGGGCTCAGTCTTGTGGTCAGTCTTGTTTAAATGACCTGGATGAGGGCATATCAGTGCACCCTCAGTAAGTTTACAGGTGATAACAAATTGAGTGGGAGTGTCCATCATCTTGAGGGGAAGAAGGCTCTGCAGAGGNCACTGGTTCAGGTTGCACCTAAAGTAGTGTGATTCTGGGCCTTTCACTACAAGAAAGATATTGAGGTGCTGGACTGTGTCCAGAGAAGGAAACAAAGGTGGTAAAAGTTTTGGAGCACTAGTCTTCTAAGAGTGGCTGAAGGAACTAGGGTAATTTAGCATGGAGAAAATGAGGCTGAGCAGAGATCTTACCTGAAAGGAGGTTGTAACAAGCTAGAGGTTGGTCCCTTCCCCCAAGTAACTAGCAATAGGAGGACAGGAAGTGGTCTCAAGTTGCATCAGGGGAAGTTTAAATTGGATACTAGGAAAATTTTCTTCACTGAAAGAGCAGTCAGGCATTAGAACAGGCTGTCCAGTGAGGTGGTGCGGTCAACATCCCTGGAGATCATAGAATCATAGAATGTATTGGGTTGGAAGTGGCCTTTAAATGTCATCTAGTCCAACACCCCTACAGTAAGCAGGGATATCTTTACTAGATCAGGTTGCTCAGAGCTTCATCAAGCCAGACCTTGAAGATCTCCACAGACAGTACCTCTTTTGCGTCTCTGGCCAACCTGTTACAGTGATCTAACACTCCCATATTGAAGAACTTTCTCCTGATATCCAACTTAAATCTACCCTTTTCTAGTTTAAAGCCATTAGCCCTTGACCTATTTCTACATGTCCTTCGTCCCCAGCTTTCCTATAGGTACCTTTCAGGTATTGGAAGGTCCCCCCAGAGCTTTCACTTCTCCAGGCTGAACAAGCCCAACTCTCTCAGCCTGTCTTCACAGGAGAGGTTCTCCAGCCCTTTGATAATTTTTTTTGTGGCCCTCCTCTGGATGTACTCCAACAGGCCCATGTCCTTTTTGTGATGAGGGCTCCAAATCTGGACACAGTATGCCAAGTGAGGTCTCACAAGAGCAAAGTGGAGGGGCATGAT
>VZTU01017747.1:0-23972 GCA_013400835.1 Zapornia atra
TCTTTTCAAAATGTAGTCTTTGTCAAGCCCTTTGCGTGGCTTGACAGAGAAATGTCACTCAAGATAGAATGGATGAAAGTGTGCATGCTAGGGGAACTTAAGAAACATTTAGAAGAGAAACACTGTGATTGACATGTCTGAAAAGAAAGTGAATAGTGAAAGATTGAAAACATTATCATGACCAAGCAGAACCAATGCCTATAGAAAGCTGCTGGAGCGTTTGGAAATACTGTTCCTCCCTCCCCATGCCATGCCACAGGTTACAGTGCTGTTACTGACGTCTGAGGACCTTTACTGCATAGAAGAAAAATATTAACATCAAAGACTAAGGGATAAATGAGGACAGGGATTTTTTTGTTTTGTTTTGTTTTGTGCAGAGAAGGCTTTTAAACAGTCAAACTAGTTATGTTATGAGGTAATTTTAAGGACTGTGGGTACCTGTTCTCTTTGTACATTGAACCTCCAAGGTAGCATAGAAGTTTGCAAAAGCCTGAGTGCTTCTGAGATGGAAGTGAAGCACTTCATAGCTGCCAAACACTCAGCTGTGCCCTTTCTTCTTTTGTCTTAGCTTTCTTTTTCATTAGCAATTCCTCCAATTTCCTTCCAAATTCAAGACTATGTTCTTTGGCATTCTTTGCTCATCATTTTTAACTCTTATTATGCATTAATTAAACTTGAGTTTTTTTAACTCCAAAATATACACAGTGCAGCATTCTGGACCTGTAAAGTCCAAGATGCAGACTTTGAAAATCTTGAAAAAAATCATTCTCAGAGATATGCTTGTTCTGATCCTCGTGGTATTAATGTAAACATTTCTGCTCTAGTAGTTGGAAACCTTCTAATTCTCTGCCTAAACTTACTGATTGTTAGTTTCTACCACCTTTTTCTAGTTGCTACTTTATCCTCCATCTCAAACATTAATTTGTTTACATGGCATTGGACCAACAGAATTGCCTTGCTTTGAAACCAGGACTTTTTAAAGAACTGCATGTATGCACTGTATTGCAGGGTTATCCCTAGATTTATAACTTTTGAAAACCCAAACCCAATTTGTAAGCTGTTTAGGTATAGGCAGATACTCACCTGCAAGATCTAGACCAAGTTTGAGCTATGCTCCCAAACAGCTTGCAAATACTTCTTTAATACTAGTTAAAGATATGCTCATCAGCACCAAAGATACATTAACAATATGTGAACAGTTTTGATGTCGATGCATGAAGCTACAAGGATCTTCCCAACTACACAGTCTGTGAATGTTATTTTAGGTCTCAGATCTTCTGTGAAGTTCATGAAGACTTAACACATATTCCACTATTGAGAAAACATGCACTTTTCAGTGACACTGAGATTTTATTCCCAGTATATAACATCAGTGAGGTAAGATTGTGGCATGATGAATGCTTGACTATACTGTAAGGTAAAAAAACCTCACAACAAATACTTGAGTCTCAGTTAGTATAATAAAGAGGAGGCAAAGCTACAGGAGAATGAATACTTCTAAGTAATCTAATCCTTCACATTAACTGAATATATACATATAGAAAAAAGGATGTGATGGATTCAGTGCCAGTTATAAATATTCACTTGTACAGTTAGACTAGCTTATGAAATGAGAGTTGTAGCTGTTGGCTTAAAAAAAAAAAAAAAATTGTGCCAAAATAAGTCTTGGTGTCCTTGGAAAGGCTTGGATGGAAATTGAATGATCTCTACCGTAAATGCAGTACTGACCCCACTAAGTAAATTTAAGAGGTCTGAAAGGAAGAGTGCAATTTAGAGCTGACCTTTCCCAGATTAATTACCAACTTCTGAACCTGATTATGTTTCATATGCCATTCTCCAGTATTAATTCCCTGTACAACATGGTTGAATGCATATGTACTTGTCAGTCTTATTTTGTAAGAATTAATTACTAGGAGATGCATGTATGAATTTTAACATTTTTTGCTATTGTTTCCCATCTTTATTTTATTTTGCACTAAGCAATCCTTGGTTAGAATACCCTTCCATACACAGTGGACTCTATAATGGTGTATTCTCTGTCTATCCAAATTAAAGCTACTGTGCACATATATATCTTCATTAAAAAAGAAAAAAAAAAAAGAAAATTGAAACAAAATTTTCTTATTAAAACTGTACGCAAGAGGGTTTTTTGAATTATTTTTTGAAATATGTTGAGTTCAAATTAAATGTCAAATATAATTTGGTATAAGGTTGAAATCTACAATAGTCCTCAGAGACCATCTAAGTACTTGGATCTCCTAGTCAAATTTTTATTTGCATAACAGTGAGCTATAAGGTTATATATCATTATATGGCAGAATGCCAGACCATAATCTGCACAGTAATACTACTGAAAACTTCAGTCTGAAATGCATTCATCTTAGGAGTTTGTGTCTTCTATAAAATATGAAGCATATTGACTTTTTTTTTTCCTTGAGCAAACAGAGCACTGCAATGGATTTCCAGCATTCTTTTGGTTTAGCTGTGGTAGACACAAATGTAAAATGAATGTTGACATATTTGTTTAACATTCCTGAACAGATTAAACTGCTTTAGAACTTCTTCAGTAATCAGCCTTGAAAAATATAAACTAACATTCGCATCCCTGGACAGATTAAACTGTTTCAAAAGTTCTTCATTAATCAGCCAAGGAAAATGTGTTAAAAAAAAAAAAATAACAGCACGTTCTTTTCAGATATGCTGAATTCACCTTCTAATAATATTAGGCAATTTCACCATGTAGTGTCATTGTTCTTATACCTATTTAGTTAAGAAGCTATTTTTAAATGTTATTGATATGAAAGGTCTTTAAAATTAATGACAAGTTGAAGGGAGAGCATTTGAATCTGTTTAGAAAAAGCTAATGTCCATGATTTTGTGGTTTGGTTTTATATTTTTTTTCTTCCTGTGGGAAGCTAGCTGGTTAGCTGCACTAGGCACCGGCGTTTGCCATCCCCAGTTTTATGGAAATGCCCCAGCGAGCACTTGCCTCAGAGTTTTATCAAGAGTAAGTGGGATTACCTGGGAAGTCCAGGATCAAGAAAGGGCAGATTCTTGAAAACAATTCTTGGAGTGAAAATAAAGTTAAAAGGTATAATAGAGTATTTTCTTTTCTCTTCAGAAATAAATGAGACAATTTGATGATATCGTGACTTGATCTTAATATCTTCATAGATTGTTTGTAAGCAGAAAATTGCAGGGGATTTTCCACAGCAAAATCACTGGTGAAAGTGAAAAGAATATTTATATTTTTTTATAGGAAGAGCCTTGTGCTTAGGATATGATTTGGTTTTGATAAGAAGTTCAGCATTTTCTTAATATGATGTGACTTGGAATCCTAAAGTATCTTAAAATACCTGAAGAAATCTTTAAGAATATTTTTTATTTATACTATTATAAAAAATGTGTTTATTACTGAAAAGTAATGAGTATACATCGTTAGCTTTGCACTATCAAATAGCTATGTTAGCTCTAGCTTTTTTTTATAAAACCTGCAAGAGAGGGAACATTATTTTCAGATGCCTAACCATAGGCAGGTTTGTAAATACCTGTGCTTGTGTCAGTTATCTGCTAATAGTTTATGTTGTTGCATTGATGATTATGGCATATATCCTTGGATTCTTATAGTCTTCCTTCCTGATCAGTGACCTCATCAACGAGACACTGGGCTAGATGGACCTTCATCCTGGTCACTTGATCAGAACAGTCTTATGTAATGAAATAATGGCTCCGTGGAAATAAGTAGCGGTTTAGCAGGGTTTTTTTGTTTGTTTTTTGTTTGTTTGTTTTAATTCTTTTGTAGTTAAAAGAATTGCAGTGAATGGTTTGATCTGTCTCATCCTTACTAAGCCCTAAGTATTCTTCAGGGACCATAGAGGAATGTGACCTTAGACATATAGTTATTTTTCCTGTAAGATGGCTATTCCTAGTCCTATTTTGATTCATGGAATTAAAAAAACCCAAAAACCAACCACAAACAAAAACCTTTGCCAGACATAGGTAATTTTGCCAATTATGACTGCCTAGGTGCAAAGTGTTTTGAACTTATTCTAGCCATTGATCATGTTGATATCTAGCATTAACATGGAGACATATGCACAAATTAAATATTCAATACACAGAAGACTCAACTGTCTTTTAACAATTCAACACAGGATTACTTTGTAGAGTCAGAACACCCTCCTCTTATCCTATAAAAAAACTTTGAAATGTAACAAAATTGTTTTAGGTACTGGGAATTAATGTAGCTGAGAATGAAGGCAAAGCAGCAGGTATCTAATCCTAGCAAGTCACACTTGCCAGAAGTTATTGGTATTTTTCCAAGCTCAGCTCACTTGTTATTTAAACTACAGTAAACTGATACAACACCTAGTGATATCCAAAGGCAATTTGAACTTCACTGAACAGCAGTACCACTGAGGTGTATAAAATATGCAGCGACTTTACATCAATTCATTAGTTATGTCAAAAAATTATAGCAGCAAGTACCTCATGGTTGGAAATCTTTCTTTAGAGGTCATTTAGATAATTTTTATTAATGATAATTTATATTAAGATTTATGCCTTTTGAGGATTTGTAATGCTTTCAAATTGAATGTGATTTTTTTTTCCCAAAACCAATAATGGGCAAATTTTAAAGAGGTTCTGAGATAGTAAATCTTGTACAAATAAAAAAAAAAGTAATATTCCCACCAAAACCAAGGAACTATATAAAATTTATAGAATGTAAAAATGTATAATTACATTGAAGGAAACAGTGTAATAGGTTATTTGAATAAACTTCATACAATTCCTTGTTTATAACTATGGCCTTAAGCTCAAGTAGTGATATATACTTTCTCCAAGCACTGATTGATTTATTAATACATTCACTTTAAATGTTTTTACAAAATTTTTAAATTAAAACCATTAGAGACCGAATCTGATTAGGAAATATAACAATTAAAACGAAAAAGTTTAGATGTTATTTTTTTAGTAAAAAATACTTATGTTCTGAATTCTTCAAAATATTAAAGGAAATCACTCAAAAGTGAAATGCAAGCATGCATGTGACTTCTACAGAAGTGGGACCCTGTTCTTCAAAGCAAGACTCTCAAATCTTCCTGGGAAGGATGCTTGTTTCCTGGTATTAATTAAAAGTAAGTTTCTACACTGCCAGGGCAATAATTTCTTGTATAAGATATGATAATTTTTTTATCTTAATATTTTACTGATTTTTTCAGACTCAAAGGTCCAGAAGTGGTTTATCATGTTTATAAATGTATTTTGTAAATGGTGCACAAATACATGAAGGCAGCCACCTTTGAACTACTGTAGAATGCAACAAATTACATTATGAAGGAGAAATAACACTTTAATAAAATAAGCTAAGTGAAAGTATGTAGGAAATAGCTTAATGAGAGAAAGTATCTCAAACTGAACTTCCAGAAGGAAATTTGAACTGAACTTTTAAACCTCAGGAGTAGATTAGATTTAGAAAAATCTAGTTATCGTGTACAAAATGGTGTTCTCACTGTTAATACCCACAAGGAACACGTGCACAAATGTGTGGAATAACATACACTGACCTCCACACATGCTGGCTTTGGTCAAAATAGAAGCAGAAATCTGCAGAGGGCCTGTTCTGAAGTAGCTTTAGGGGGAAAAGTAAATTCTCTTCAAGTAGTATATTTCAGTTCATTTCTTTTAAGCAAGTAGGTTTGTTCAGCTTCCTGGGAGCTTTGTCCTTCGTAAAACAGATCTCATTCAGTCTGTGTGACCAGCACTGTGTGCTAGGTTGCCATCACTCCTCTTAGGATATCTCTCTAAATGTTGCTTGCCACTAACAAGAATAATTTGCTGAATGAGAAATGTTCTGTCTGGACCAGAGAAACACGTGTGAACTGCAGCCAGAGATGGCTGCTCTATCCTTCAGGGAAAGAGCAGCTGTGGGGCAGCCATCGTTGCAGGGCCTCTGCATGTGTTTGGTCTGGTGAACCCTAAAAGTCCTCCTTCCTGTGGACATATGGGGGAAGCATGAATGAATGGTGTGGGACAGATGGCATTGGTTCAGCTGTGTAAAACTGCCTGGAAGTGTTCCAGTGAAATGGAGAGTGTCTTAACTTTTATTATTATAATAATTACATTGCTGAATTAGAGGAAATCAATTTAAATACAGCTTGTGTAGTTAAAATACTGTTAAATACATAACTGCTAACTATTAGAGGATGCTTCTTGAATATTACTTACAATGTAGGTGAAAGTCAGAGTTCATTATATGGCTTTGAAATATCAGTAAATATTCTTTCAATAATCAGTTCTAATCCTGCAGATTTAGAATGTCTGTCAGATCTAAAATAAGTGCACCTTTGTGATCTTGTAGTAAAAGTTTTCATCTTACTTTTTTCCCCCCCTTTTGCAATGCTGTAATACTAGTAACCTGTAATTCTTCATACTGCCACTGTATGCACAAGGTCTTGTTCACCCCATCCTTATAATTGCAGTTGTTTTAAAATAAAAAAAACCCTTCTACTAAAGAAAACAGTAATCAAGCCCAAATCCCAACATTTCTAATAGATGCTACCCCAGTAGGAGTTTTTTCTTTGAATTTCTAATTGAAAACCTTTTAATGAAAGACAGCTTGAGTCTGAAGCTGTCAGGTCTCCCCTTGTCCTTGATGCATACCAGGGGGAAAAAAAATTAAAAACTAAGAGAGAGGATTTTACTTTTAAAGAAGCTCCAGTTTCTTGAGACATTTGTATTCAGATATTACTCCCTCTTTCTCATGGGAGCACAGCTCTACTCTTCAAATGAAAAAGAAATAATAAAACACATCAGGAACAGTGGACCTCAGACCTACTCTTTCTCTCCTCTTGGAATGTTATTTCCATATAGAAAGCTACTCTAATGGGACACTTGTAAATGGCAGGGAATTTAGCCCTTGTGGAGTCTTCTCCAGAAATTGGATTTTTGCTTAAGCAAACAGCAAACCATGCAGCAGGGAAAAAGCTATTTATTTGGCTGCCTGTTGAAGAGCCTTACAAAAATACAATTCAGTCTGCTACGATCAGTGAAGTCAGTCTAGTATGCACTGAAAAAAAAAGAATTTATTTTACCTCAGATGAATGTTGAAGCAATTTTTTAAATGCAGTGCAAATTAATAGGAATTAAGTCTGAATTTTTACATTTATTTATAATAGGATGTTGCAAATAAGATTTTATTACATGGCTTTGATTTATCAGCAATTTAGGATTTATGAATATTTTTGAGGTAAACCACAAAATTAGGTTATATAATTAATAACAGCACTTAATAATCAGCCAATTTAACAGAGATTAAATGGAATTTGTTACAACCAAAATAGTGACTTAGTTAAAGGTTTGAGAACAGCAAAGGTTGCCTGAAATTTACAGCAGTTGCACACACAGATGGAGTTTATCAGTCAAATCACATGTACAGACAGTCAGATAAACAATTCTGAATTAAATTATACACACACACACAGAGGCAAATAGTTCTGAAAGATTGTGTGTGCACGCACACACAGAGGTTAATCTATGATTAAAATTTCCCTTTTCATGAGTTTCATGAATTACTTTATGTGACAGCATTCATCAATGGGCAGGCACTGAACCTCAAGAAACCAGGCCTTTGAGTCCTCGTGAAATTGTCAACAGATGATCTTTTATCCCAGTGAAATTGTCTCCAAGAGGCATTCCAGCTCGGGGGAGATGCTGGTTCACACCGCCTGCTCTGGTCCTGTAGATCTCAAGAGGTCTCACTTTTGGATTGCTGCTTGTAGGATCTCAGTATGCTTGGATTTGATCAGTACTCTCCCTTCTGGGCACGGTTTGTGCTTACTCAGTCTGGTAGATAATTCGAGTGGCCCAGGTGTGGCCAGAGGGGTGCCTGGCTGCCCTGCTTCCAGGCTGCCGCACTAACAGCAAGTTGGGAGTCTTTTCCGAAGCATGCACAGCTTATCCATTGAGGCCCCCAGTGTGGCCAGAGTGCCTCACTTGTTTCCATGACAGCAGCATTCAGATCTCAGAGATCTCAGAGTGCCCTGGGTGACTCTACCACCCCACAGGGATCTTGTAATCCATCAGTTGTCAATAAGCACAGATTTCATTAATGCCTATGAAAACCTCATTTTCTGTTTGTGTGTCTAGGTATATGTCTAGTTTATGGAGAAACTAAGAATCTAATAATGGCAGAACAACTTCTAGGAGGTAGTTTTTCTCAGAAAATCTTAAAGAACTCTAAAATCATGATGATATGTAATATTTTTGGCAACAGGATTAAGTCTAAGCAATCTCAATAGTTTGACTGTTGTACTCTGAATTGTTAGTTCCGATTTCTTTCTTTAGTAAGTTTGAATATGTAAACCTCATTCTATAAAACTGAGGAGTGTTACACATCCATTCAGTTGTGTAGATATTTTATTAGTAGACACACATTCAGACTCATGACTATGTTAAACTGAACCATAACCAATCTTTTCTTCTTTTCTTCCTTGGCAAATAGGTTATCTTTTTAGCTCAAATGAATGCATTCCAGATGAAATCTCATTCATACTTTATACTTTGTTGACTATTTTAACATTTTCTAAAACTACATTGGGTTTATGTGATGCTATAAATTTTTAGTGGTTTTAAGCAGTATTTTCTGAAAGTAAGTTGTTCTGTGTATAATAGTGGTTTCAAAAACATTATGAAACGAATACATTTTGTCATTGTTTCATAGTAATAATTAATGCATATGCAATTTGTTTCCAAACCAGATTGGCAGAATGAAAAAATGGCAAAAATCTTGTTTTGTTACCAACTCTCCTCCACCACTTTCATTCCACACATATCTATTCTAATAACAATAAAAATCCCCAACTGTTCTTTGAATTTGAAGCAGAAAGCAGTTTAATGGGGAGGAAGGGTGACGGAAGGAGGATGGGAATGGGGGGAGAATTCTCAGAGTGAATTGATATTTAAGTGCTGCTTCAATTAGGGCTAAGTGAATACTCACAACAAGGGAGACTGGCCTTTATAGTTTTAACTGGGAGGCAGGTGATGATAAATTCTTTGGCATCTTTCTGTTCAGCTTGATATAGAAGTGATTCAAGTGCATTATAGAAGACAAAATAGCTCAGTGAATTATACTTCCTCTCCATTATGGATTGAAAGAAATGGCATTAGCAGAACTCTAGAGTGAAAGTCGCAGTATTTGAGAGTTCTCTAATCACTCAGTTCATGTTCATTCAGGAATTATTCACAGGCTAGGGATCAACGTGTCCGTTAAATTGTGGTCTTGAAACTTCTAAGCAGTGTGTGATTTTATGATGATATTTTTCATTTACATATAATGACATAGATATGAACTTTCATATTATTCACCATTGTAGCATTTAGAGACATGCTTCCATAAATTAAACCATTCATAATTACATACAACAATTTTTTTTGCTAACTCTGTAAATGCCGCTTTCATAAAATTATAGACTCTTTAAGGTTGGAAAAGACCTCTAAGATAATCAAGCACAACCGTCAGCCCAACACCAACATATCTACTAAAACATGTTCCAAAGTGCCACGACTAAACTTTTGTTTTTTAGCACCTCCAGGGATGGTGACTGTACCACCTGTCTGGGCAGCCTGTTCCAGTGCTTGCCACCATTTTGGTGAAGAAATTTCTCCTAATACCCAATCTAAGCCTTCCCTGGTGCAACTTGATGCCATTTCCTCTTGTCCTATTGCTTGTTACTTGGGAGAACAGACCAACCACCCCACCTCACTACAACCTCCTTTGAGGCAGCTGGGGAGACCGGTAAGGTCTCCCTTCAGCCACCTCTTCCCTAGACTTTGTCCTTAATAACGTACTTCCTTGGTCCTGATTCTAATTACTGGATTGGCATTAGGAGCCCGTTTTATACTAATGCCATCATGTTTAGGCTGCATAGAAGTTAAATAAAGAAATAATGGGACCTTATTGCTGTAATAGTGTGTTTTGAATGCTGAGAATGTGTATGGTATTGTTCTCAGTCTTTGTGATGCCAAAATTAATACCTGAAAGTATGGAACAGTCTGTAGGTGGAAAGTCTTTGTAGAGCAGTGACTGCAAAATTGCAATTGTTTTGTAGATATCGAATCAGTGGCTGTACACAAGAAGGAAAAACAAAATATATTGTACTACATAGCTGAATCTTTGTGTTGAAAATGGTGAACTCCATTACTGTAAGCAGACTTAAGGGGACTCCGAGTAGCTCATGATGGTATTGCCACAATTTAAGATGACCAGGAGATCTGAAGACAGTGGAATGAAGGTGAGACTGCTTTCTTTCAGTTTCCAACTGCTCCTCACCTTGATCAGTGGTTGGTCCTTGGTTTGTGCTTTTGGTTCCTGGCCAGAAGAGGGCTGCAAAAATGAGGGACTTTTCCCAGCATCTTGTCCAGAAAACTCTGGCTTGTGCCCAGTCCAGCATTCATGCTTGCTGTGGCTGGGCATGACAGGGTTTTCAGCCATAGGTACGGTCTGCAGGAGAGCAGGAAGAGCAGTGGGGTGAATGACATACTTGAGGCAAAGCATTGCCAGCACATGCCACAGGTGGGGAAATCATGGGGTGAGTCAGGGAACCAGGAGCTCCTACAGAGAGCCTAGGAGGTTACAGGGAGGGGAAAGTCTGGCTGGGCCTAAGAGGGAAGGATGAACTTAAGGGGACTGAGGAGGATTTGCTGTGTAAAGTCACTGTCTTAATTAACTCAAGTATGGAATAAGCATCTGCCTGTAAGGACACTGTAGACAATGGAAAGAGCGCTGTGTACTCCTTTTAATTTCTATTTAATCTGCTATAACTTTTTTTTTTCTATTTAAGAAATGTCCAATTTCTACCCCCTCATTTAGGTTGAAAAGTCTTTTAGCCTTCCTTTGTGTGTGCATTAGGGAGATAGTAGATCCACCTCACAATTCTGGCAGATTTGGGCTTCCATTGCTGCTATACCACCTTTCCCAGGCAATGGGCACACTGCATGTTCCAACTAAACTTCTCAAAATAAACTCATAAAGGTTCCTCAAAGTTGAGTCAGTTTGTTTCTGCAAAATGCATTTGCTTTGTTCTCAAAGAGTGTATCTTTTTTTTTTTTTTATGGTAATAGTTTGAGGATAACTCTAAGACAAACTGAATTTGATTAGGCAATTAGAATCATACAATGGATTGGAAGGCACATTTTCAAAAACCATCTAGTCCCATTCCCTGCCATGGGCAGGGGCACCCTCCACTAGCCCAGGGTGCCCAAACCCCCTTTATGTAATGTTTAGGGGTCCCTGGAGCCTTCTCTTCTCCAGGCTGAACAAGCCTAACTCTCGCAGCCTGTCCTCACAGGAGAGGTGCTCCAGCCTTCTGATCATCTTTGTGGTCTCCTCTCATGCTGCCATTAAGAGACAGGACACAGCTTGANGGTTTAAAAACACGAACATCATTAGAAAAAAGCAGCTTAAGCCTAATAACACAGCCTTTACACATATTCTGTTTTTGTTTCTTAAAGCATGTCTTGTTCTTCCTTTCAAGGTTGACCAGGTCCTCTTATCCTGTCTCTGGTGTCTCTGGTGTCAAGATGTCTCGCGTCCCAGCATTCTTTCATCCCTTATCAACCAGCTCTCTTTGTTATTTTGACTCTCCCAGGGTTTGTGTCCAACAAACCAGCACATCTGTGTCCAACAGCTGCAAAGTGCTCAAACTTCTACCTGACTCTTTCAGGCCTTGTGTTACTCTCTGGAATCGGTCCAACAGATCCGTGTCCTTCTTATGTTGGGGACCACAGGGCTGGATGCAGTACTCCAGGTGGGGTCTTGCAAGATCAGTGGGGAAAAATCATCTCCTTCTACCTGCTGGACAGACCCCTAGATATCCATGGAATTGTTTTATTATTAATTGTTTAAAAAGTGAATGAAAAAAAATCCTGATTTTTTTTTTCCTGTGGATTTTTAATTAACAAAGCATATAAGAGCACAATGGGGTTTATTATATATATTTTTATATATGTATGTACACACCCACATATATATATATATGATTATTTTATACCAGACCGCTTGATTTTTTTCCCCATTAGTTATCATAGTCCCTTCACAGCAATAGCAATTTTTCTACTGGGACCCCAAAGATGAGCTGAGATCTGATTCTACCTCCATTTCACACATTAAAGGTTCTGGTTATTAAATATGATCATTTTTTTCATAGTGAGACCTCCCCTTTGAAACTATATATGTAATATAGTATCTGCTTTTCATATTTTCTGTAAAGTTCATTTTAATATTCAAAAAATGCTTTGAAAATAAGCCACTGAATACTAAATACTGGTGGCATTGTTAAGGTATTAATGTTAGCTGAACTGCAGGGTGAATTCTGTTGAATTAAACCGGATGCTAGCAAGACAAGAAAGTTGTAAGAGCCAGCTTTTTAGAACTCAATAGCCTTGTGTAATGTTAAAGCAAAAAAAGTTCCCTTTTATTAAGCAAAAGAAATTTTTAAATGCTGGTTTTCTGCCTCTGTGCTTTGGGATATGTCTTTATTATGATATATGGGCTATATATAAAAAATGTAATTTAATGAAAAAGGCATTATCATTTTGGGGTGTTTTTAATTAACATTTTCAGGTAATTGAAACATTTTCTGTGCTTGTGCCAGATACCTTATATGTTAATACCCAAAGATTTTACTCTAATAACACTAACTATAATTGGGAATGAATGCATATGCATTCTCAATGGCACTGGGGGGGGAAATGCTCCAAAGGCACAGCAAATGTATGCATTTTGTGTTTTAGGGGAACAGCAGTGCAATTACTGTATAACCCTCACTTACCAACCATTTTAACCTCAATTTAATGTGTGTGGCAGTTCTCCCAGAATGACCTTGATGCAGTACTGAAATGTTTTGCATTTTTTAACAGGCTCAAACAGATACAAAGAAATGTAATCCCAGTTAATGGCATATTATATCCAAACCTTATTTGACATTTTATAAATTGTATTTATAGAAAACTTCCATCTATTTACAGCGTATTAAGTAAAATCCCTTTAGTTAGAACAGGGAATTTTTTTGTATTGCACTGAACATCTGATCAGTTATTAGTTTGCACATGGAGAGGATGCTATTTAAAGACTTACAAACTCCCTTGAAGTAAATTGTACCCTCCAGCTAAAACCTGACACAGTGCAAATAATACATACAGTATTCTGTATAGTCTTCAGTGACAGACTGCTGTTTTTGAGATCCCTCAGAGGCATCTCCATACTCAGTTGTACAATCCCAACTTTTGTGGATTGGTTCCTTTGAAAACTTCAAATGCTGTACAATGCTATCAGGGCAATGGAGGAGCTGATCTCAAAGTCCACTATTAAAACTTCCCTCAAGGACATTTTCATTAGAACTTTGTACATGGACAGTTCAAAAGACCTGGCTATTGATTTTTGCTCAGAAATCCTCTCTCTCTTCCCGTATTGTTGAACATTTTGACAGAATTTCAAAAACCACAAACTGTGGCAGCAGAAGATTCCAGCTAGGATTTTATGCTGTTCATTTGATTTCTTCAGGCCTCATCCTTCCTGTGTCCTTGTCAACACTACAAGGAGAAAAGCCGTCTTAGAAGATTTGCTAAAAGGCAGAAGCAATTTCACAGCAATCTAAAAAAAATCTGACCTTTCCACACACAGAAAATCTCTCTTAAGTAAATAACCTTTTTTAGCTGTAAAATTTTGCTAAGACATTCATTTATCAAACGCACAGATAAAAATCACTGCATGTTTATCTCTTCACCATTAAAAATTGCATTTAAAACACCATACCACCAATGCATGTAGACTGTAGTAAAATGCCTCTAGAAAACAAAATAATTTTATTTTAAAATGGAACTGTTGATTTAAAGTTTGTGATGGTGGAAGATGAGCAATTAATTATTACCATCTGCACCTCCTATCCTTGGTCCTATTATGATTTTCATGGACACTGTGTAATAAGGTTCATTTAGCCTCAACTGCATTACCAGGATATATAGTAGTTCAAAATTAATAGGATTTAAGATGTTAATGAATGAGCAGTATAATTATTTCTCTTTAAGGAAAAGCATGATCTACTTGATCTTTATGAAAGATACTGCGGGTCTTTTAATTGCTAGGTGCTTACACACAACACTGATGGTTGACAAGGCTGACATTTTCTCACCTTTCTCTTGATTTCACCGAACAGTTTGAAATAAAAAAATAAAAGATAAATACCTTTCCTAGGTTGGAGTAACCACACTTGCTGTTGAGAAGAGATTTGATGGAGCCTTTTGAAAACCTTTTTTGTCTTTTCATGCATTCTAGTCTACTCCATTTTATTTTGTTCTCTCCAACTTCAGAGCAACATTTAAGTATGCTTTTACCATAAAAAAAAAAAAAATTAGGACCATCTCTTATTCAGCATCACAAGTAACCACAGTTAATTTCAAAAATGTGCTTAAATCTTTATTTCCAAATCAGAAACTTTTCCAGACATAGATGAGTTAGCCAGCATAGAAACCTAATATACTACCAAGTATGTTCTGTATGTTAATATTTTACTTAGATTGTTCGTATATGTACTTTAAAACCCCTCTCTATTTAATAAGATTTCATGGAAGGAAGAGGAGATTGTTCATGTTGGTATTTTAGAACTTTCTATTTTTTCATTGTTAGAACATTTATCTGCACAATACAGCTTCAGTTTTAACTAAGGTGCAAAAGTGAGAGATCATTTGGAAAATGAACTTTGAATATGTAACACAGTGTTATTACTAGGTTCACAGATGTCTAACCTAGTAGCTTTTTTTACAGAACAGATTGTTTTCATAAATACTCTTTAAAAAGGGACAAAATCCAAACAAATTACTTTGGACTGTTGCTACCCATTAATCTATGTTTTCTCATTTTTCTCTGACGATAAAATGGGATGCTTTTTTCTTGATCCTTCTTTAATGGATATAATGTTTGGCATGATCAAAAATCAATAATACAAGAATTAGATATACTTTTAAATTTTTAAAGGAAAGAAAACATGGGAAAAACCTTTTGTAATTTTAGATACAAGAACGGATGTCAGCAGAATAGAAACCTTGTCACAGCCATTGGTACTGGTTAGTTTTTCTATGTAATTTAGTCAGATTATTTCTCTTCCAATATATATTTATACATTTATTATACAATGGGAAAAAAATAAAGAAAATACCTAAGAAATACATTTCAGGCAGGTAAAATACTATAAACTCACTAAGTGCAGTAAGAATCCCTTGCTTTCTTCTAGTATCTTTGTCCAGTGAGCTCCCTGATGAGCTGCTGTTCTTCACCCTGGGATAATCTGTTTCAGGACTTGTTCGGTTTCATGCCACTTAATGTTCTTTATGGGTTTTGTCTTCTCTTAATATCTGTCCCAGAGCTATGCATTCATTCTTCTTAGATTATACGTATGTGCCCTATACACATTTTCTTTGTCCCACATTGAAATTATTTGTTCTGGAAAATATACAGGAAATCAGGCTATTAAAAAATGTTAAAATCCATTTAAATTGGAAGCCACCGGTCATTTCTCAAGTGCAAAGCTTTTTCAGTTTTGGGGAGCGTGGAGCAGTGGGGTTTTTTTGGGTTCTTTTTTTTCATAGAAAATTGTGGAGATGACTGAACTGACATGGAAATTTTGGGTTGTATTATTCTGATTTTTAATGACAGAAACATTTTTAATACAATTATTTTTTGTAATCTCAAAATTTTTTCTCACCTATAATTAATATGTTTCACATGTAGGTATCTATAACCTTCTTGTAATATCTTTTAAAAATATACTTACATTTATTTCAAACTGAAAAGATTAAAATTTCATTTTGAAAAGTGACGTTTGGACATTATCAGAATAAAAGACTACTTTCTAAAAAGCTTTATATCTTTCCCTATAGAAACAGTTTAAAGTATTTGACTTAATTTTTTTGGCCTTGAAATTCAAACTGCATTTTCCAGTAAATGTGCTGTTAGTCAGAAAAGGCTGCTTCTGCCTTTACGGAGTTGTGGGCTGTATTTTCAATTTTTCACTGTTGAGGTTTTAAATTTTCTATCAAATATGTAAAAATATGACAGAAGTAGAAATATTTAATGAACCTCTACCATGAGAGACTGTATCTCTTTCATTTGTATTCCTATCAAATACATTGTCATGTATTTGAAACGTGCCAATTTGTAAAGCTGCTACTTATACTTGAATCCACAGATTCTATTTTCCTCTAAAGTGACCATGTCTGTGAAGCTTGATAGGCATTTTAAGTTTATTTCTGTATTAAGATAATGAACAAGAGATTGAGTTAATTTAAACTTCTTCCTCTATTTGTCATCAAAGTGCTTTTACTTAGAGCAGGATGCAGTAAGGAAGGCCTCTCGTTCAGATGATCCCCATAAGGTCATTAGTTGCAATGATGTATCTTTAGTTCAGTCTGTTCATGAACTTTCTGGTCTATTCATGAAAAAACAAACCATTAAACAAAACCAGCAACTATATGTTTAACACTTTATGATTTTCTCATAAATATACAAGAATTACCTATCTTCTCCCTAAACTCACTATTCCATCTCAGATTGAAGTATTATTCTAAAACTATAAAATACCCTATATTCTTTTATCCCATTGTTACCTGTGTTGTACTCTTGGTAAACGGGGATAAGGTTTTACAGAAGAGTATTTATCTTACTTCTCATGCTCATAAATATGTTTAACAGTTTATGAGAATAGGCTTTCCATGGAGGCTGTAGAATAAGCAGACTAACGGGAGAGTGGTTGATGGATCTCTTGGCACTCAGTGAACACAAGCTGTGCTCCAAGCACATTCATGCTTGTATAATCATTCTAATATACCTTACTATTGCACAGATACAGAATGACATTGAAACAATTTTCCTGTGTGGAAGAAGGTTGGAATGAAAATGCTTTTGTGAATTTAATCTGCATATAGTCATGCTGAATTTTTGTCCTCACAAATAATCTGGGAAGTTTTCTCTTAGTTTCTGATAAAGTATTTTTCTACAATGTTTTGACAGAACATTGTACTTGAATGTACAGAGCAACATGGCTTTGACATAACACACCCTCCTGTGCATAGGCACATACATACCTCTCTTGCCATTAGAGATGAGGAGAATGGGAAAAAAAAAAACCACAAGAAAACCCCATCCATCAGGTGACAATTTGTGCAAAGAGCTGTGAAGCCATCATCATAGCAATAACAAATGTCTGTAAAAATACCATATGACTCTTCTTCCTGCCTCCTTGGTTGGAACAGAACTGATGCCGAAGTATTGGGCTGCAAACCAAGAAAGCGAATAAACAAATTCCAGTACCATTTGGAACTCAGACTTGAGAAAATGCTATCAGGAAGAACCAAGTGTGGGAGAATGGAACAGAATTGCCTGGAAGGGAAAAAACACAACGTACAGAGAAAATAAAAGATATAAACAGGGAAAACAAGGATGCAAAAATTGAGTTTCAGGTGGCATGATTCACCACATTATTGAAACACTTTCTTCCCAGTGTTACTCAACTAAATTCAGGGAAATTGAACTGGAAAAACCCTAGTGGTTTTAACAGAGTTTCAGTAGAATTAAACTACTCAAGCAATTTGGACAAATGAGTTAAAAGCTTACTGACAATAGGTATATCCTAAAGGGAAAAAAAATTGCTCTGTACAGCAAAGAAGTGTCAAATCATTTTTATTTTGGTTAATGTTACCCTCCTTTAACATTCCAGATAGTAAAAATACTAGGAGCTATTTTATTCCCTTGTTTCAAAAGATTTTATTTCATCTTAGAAGTCAATGAAAAGAATTCCGTTGACTGCAACTGCTTAGGCTCAGATAAAAGAGGGGATTGTGAGCAGATATTTCTGCCTTTAGTATCTAGGTAAGCAAATAAGCTCTGCATCAGCATCCCCTGTCTGCTAAATCTGCTAATTTGTTCACTTCAGCAATCTGCTTCTAAAGCCTAGCAATGCCTATTGATGCATCTCACTTGAACCAAATTATCAGTATCTTCACCTTATAGATTATATTTGCTTGGGCTTTTTTCTGGCTATCCTCTACCTAATTTCAGATTTTAGCTATTAGTTCTTAATGATATGGTAGCTGAAGTGTTTAGGGGAAAATGTATGTTCTTTTCTAAATATGGGCTGAGGTCTAAATTACTTTATTAGGACTGCTTAATATTATTTTATTCTAGAAATTGTCCATAATATTGATCAGCACAGTCTAGTATTTGAAGGAGCCTCAATTGTTTTAATAAAGCATTGCACAGAACATTTGCATATTAGTTAAATATAGCAAGGCAGTGATGCGTTGGAATAGCTAGAACTCAAAACAGGTTGCATCCTCGCAGGAACATATTTGAGTTCTAGATTTTTGACTGTGAGTTCCTGACAACAATAGGAACACCACCAGACTATCACTCATCTATTGGTGTGAACGGAAAGTGGTGATTTCAGTGGCTTATCTGTACTCAATTTCATGAGGTGAGTGGTTTGGAACAGACTTGTGACTTTCGCTCACTCTCCTGGTTCTTCGGGTTTTAACCTTGTTTTGATGCAGTAGTCTATGTATGTACCTATCACATAATGATCCTTAGAACTTTCCTGCCAGTTCCTAAATTAGTAATCTTTTTATTTAAGCAGTTGACTTTGTAGCTTTTTATCTCCTAATTTTTGATACATTAATTTTCTCATCTGACTTTCTGTGCCTTTCGGTTGCTTCTTTCAGTTGATCCTGTAGTATTTATTGTGCCATCATCTTCCCTTCAATCCTTTTCCCTGAACTGTTTGGCCCGATTTTCTTTACTCTCCTGTTTAATCCATTGTGTTCAGTTCCTTCCATTTCATGCTGTGTGACAAATAGTTCTTAGCAGTCACCTTTTATATCACACGCTATTCTAGCACGTGTGCAGATCACCCTTTCTATTAGCAAAAACTTGATATACTGGGCTCAAATTTGATTGAGTCAAAGCACATCACATGAATACTAGTAAATTGAGTCTCTTATCTTATGAAATGAAAGGTTTTTTTATCCTAACAAAAATACTGACCCTGAGAGCAGCTATAGAAGCGCTTTTCAGGAGTATTGTTAAAGCTTGAAAACTTAAGGCTTTTCTAAATAGTATCACAGTAAAACAATGGTTTGCTTACTGTATTAACAGTATGAATCTCTATGAGTTTGTAGAGGAAAGTAGGTGACATCATTTCTGTTTTAAAATGCTAGAAGAGAATGTGCAGAAGAGGATATTCATAAAAGCTGGCTTTAGCCTAACATGTGCATCTTAGTAAGCTTTCTTGGTAGTCAAATGAAAACTAAAGTTTCCCCACTAGAGGATTTATTTTCAAGTAAGTATCTTATTGATAGTATCTTATTATTCTGGCTTCTCCTGAAGTATTATATCTTTCTCATCTACTGTACAAGCTGTCTAGGAATATTAGATGTGTTACCCTAATTTGCCCCGAGAGGAGGTAGGCTTCTTGTCTAATAGAGAGTTGAGTAGTAGAAAATGGGCTGGACCCTCGATCTCATTCTTATACCCCTTCCTTACAGTCCCTGTTCTCAAGCACCATCTCCTTCAGTACACAAAGAATTAGTTCACAAGAGGACTTCGTTTGCATCTTCAACATTAGAGATTTTATCTTTTTTTTTTCTACACATCTGCATCAGATCAATTTACATGTACAAAATTAAAGCAGCTTCAGATATTTTCTATTTAATGACTCGGTGAGTTTATTTTAGAGTGCAAAAATAACAGAATCACAGAGTCATAGGGGTTGGAAGGGACCTCAAGAGATCATCGGGTCCAACCCCCCTGCCAAAGCAGCTCCCTAGCTCATATTGCACAGGTCGGCATCCAGATGAGTCTTGAATATCTCTCGAGATGGAGACTCCACCACCTCCCTGGGCAGCCTGTCCCAGGGCTCACTCACAATGGAAAGAAAAAGCCCATGCTCCTCGGAATACGTTTGTTATGCGTGGCTGTATGCTCCCACAATAGTGAATACAGATAAACTCAATATTCAGTTGTAGTAAACAAATATTTGCCCCCTGCTGATTCCTCAGTGGCTTTTATTAGTGGTCAGAGATGGCAGTACTAACATTCTTTTCTCATTGGAAGAAATTGTTCTCATCTTCTCAACAGGGACTGGATACATACAGTTCATTTGCCACACCCCATCAAGTTGCACAATAGAACAATATTTTTTTCGTTCTAATGGTATTATTCCCATCACAGTAGATTCAGCCTTTATCCCCCAAAAGAGAAAATTAGGAAATTTTCTATGCCTTTTTGTTTGGAGCGAATTAGTTTGTTTCTGTTGGGAATGGGTGTTACATTTTGGATTTTTTCTGGTAGCTCACACTGATTTTTTGCTTTTATACCCAGTTTCAAAACTCAAAGAGTTTCTGCATGAATGTGATTTGACACTATTTGAGATAAAAGTAGGATGTTTAATTTAGCAAGAAACTCGCTTTAGGTTCTTATAATGAATTCTAGGATAGACGTTTTACAGTATCACCAGCTTTCTGGATCGTATCTGGTGTTTTCACTTAATTGCATGTCATGTAAGATCTTCCACAATATTGAAAATATAGTTCTCCATATATTTAGCCTTTCATTTCTTTTAGACTTTGCGTTTCAAAGACCATTTGTTATCTGGTCCTCACTTCCATAAAATCTTTAACACATTTATCCTTACAACCACCTTCACAATTAATGAAACCACAATAGTCCCATTTTACATATCATAGAAACGTAGAAAACAGGACTTCAAGGGATGTCAAGAGTTGCCTACTGCATCTACCTGTGTTAAAAATAATTATGTTTCTGATAATCTGGACAAATATTGGTCTAATTTTGGACTTTAAAGTCTCCAGTATTATGTATTCCACAGCAGCCAAAATTAATCTGTTCCATTTCTTTACCATAGGACCACTTTCTGTTAATATGAACCTGACTTTCCCCTATTGTATTTTAACCTCATTTTTTCTTGCCATAACTACTACAGTAGTTGAATACACGTTAGTCACATGCCCTGTGCAAGGTTTCTCATTTGAAAGTGGGAATGTTCCCTCTCCTTATTCATCTCATCGTTACTCTAAAGAAAGCAGATTATTTTACTCTGGTTTATGTGATGTTCTCTAGAGCCATATCCTTGCTCTCCACTGGACACACTTCAACTTGTCTTTCGAAATAGCACAAACAGTGCAGTAACAAGGCTTTGACAATGCCTGGTGTATTAAGTCTTACATTTGGAGGTTGATGTATTGCAAGAGCATAACAGTGTGAAGAAGTCACAGGTGTTCAGCTTGTGTTCTGTCTTTTTTAAACTGTCCTATCTCTAGGTTCTCCAGTGTGTATTTGTTCACTTGCCCTAGTTTCAGAAATACAATTATCTCAGACTTTCTTAGCTAGATACTATATTTTACATAATTTATGCATTTTGTCAGTCTCAATATGATAAGCTAGTCTTCCAATACATTTGTGGTTCCCCTCAGTTTGCTGAAAGTTTTAAAGAAACATTCTTTCTCCTCCATCAATCAGGTAACAAAAATATTTGTACCAGTCTGCTGAATTCTATTCTGTGCATATATCTCTTAATAACTGTGCTCTAAGTTTGTTTTTTCAATGAGTTCTGCACTCAACTTTTCAGATATTCCTCTACCTGTAGCTTACTTTTGAGAATAATATGTGCATGTTCCAAGACTTAAGAAGGCAAGGACACATGGTATTTACTATACATCTTCAGCTCTATCGTGAAAGGTAGCTACCTCAACATTTACTTAAGCGGGTTCATACGATCTCTGCTGATGGATTAACAGTTCCCTCTATACTGAAACAAGCATTGAAAAGCTGCGGGCACTTTTAGAAGGACACAGAAGCAAGAGGGAGGCAAAATCCCTTCTGTCTGCAGACATAAAATTGAAGACTCCGTGTTCCTTTTCTGAAAATGTCCTGCCTAAGTCAAATGTAAGGAGTTCAAGCTGCTTAAGTATTTCCAGACTAAAGACAGAGTGTATAGTAGCTGTACAGTGGCTGCAATATTGCCAAATTGATCTCATTTAGGAAAGGTTTGTGTTCTTGTAATTCATATTTTGGGTTCGCATTGGTTTTTACTATAAGCCTGACTCCACCTTTTCCAGTGACAATATTAAAGCTACTTGCTGCCATCTTGAAACTATTCCACTGATGCTGACAGACAAACAACTTTTGTAAATTAGAGTAGAAATATGGGCTCATTATTGTACTTTTACTTTCTGTGTCATTTGGCAACACCATATTTTCTTTTATGGTAAGCTTGTCATCACAGTTTTTAAAAGTGAAAGCAGTAAGTCATCTGGCTTCACATTCTTTACCATCTTTTATCGTTTTTTATGCCAGTCTCACAACTGTAAGCACTTCAGATAGAAGAATGCATCCTTAGGCGGTAGCTGGATTGTGCCTAGACAGTTGAGACTAGGGATTATAAGAATTATTACTAACAGAAGTGCTATACATTTTCCACTGCTTTGCATTTGGGATTAATACGGTAATGAAATAATTTTCCATTTGATGACTGAGAAGATTAATTCATAAGCAGTTTATCTCTGGAATCCCTTTCTGACATAATATAAGCAAGACTGGTAACATGCCTGGTTTGGATTACTCTATTAATTACAGCTACACTTTTTCACTAAATTTGTTAGCTGACAACCTATGTGATACATAAACTTTATCACAGTTTTAATGAGGTATGAAACCATGATGTCCAAACACATGATGCACACAAACTTAGACACTTTTAAAACTATACAAAATGATGATATTGTTAAAGTCAGCAAATAAAGAAAAAACAATTAAAAAAATAAACACTGGGGCTCATCTACCTTTCTGGACACTATTAATAAAGCCTGCACATTAGAGCATTAGTAACAGTGAAACTGCTAGTGACACATTGCTAAGTTACTTACAGTGTTTTTCATAGACATTTGCTTCACTCAACTAAAATGTGGTGTGTGGTTTTAAATCTTTCCAACTAAAATGTGGCTCTATGACTTCTTCCTCTAAAAATAAATTGAGGGCCAAGAAAACTTTGTTTTTGTATCACTGGATATTATGAGAGCAGTGTGTTTGTTGGTTATCTGTAAATTCTATTCAGGGCTCTATTTCACTTGAAGAAGTTTTAAGAATGTAAATTGCAAAAGAAAATTTCACAGCTTGATTTAATTATATCCATTGCCATGTTCTGTAGAAATTTTAGAGATATCAGATTTACTTTAGGCTACTAAATTTATATTTAGTCGACTTTTGGCTAACCTAAATACTTAAAACATAATTTTGATGATAAATGGTTCTTCTTGCCAGTATAATTTAATTACTTAAACTAAGTTTAAAAAGGGATGTGGTTTTAATTCTCCTCTCATGAGAGAACAAAAAATTACATGTGCATTGGATACTTGGGCAAGGATAAACAAGTTTCAAGCTTTTCATTTCAGATAGGTGTAATTTCACAATTCTGTGTCTTGAAAAGGAAACACTGTAGGAGTAGACAGCTTATATACCTTATACAGGCATATTTTTCAGCAGCAGTAAAGAAAGATATGAGAGCTCTTCCTCTTGGAACACTTCTAGTAAAGTCATCAGTTTTCTTATCACTATTCTGACTAGAAATATGTCCTTACTTGCAGCTTGTGGAGATGTGGGAATGTGATAGGGCCATAAACTCTGTCCTTGGTGGCTAGAATACTTCTAAGTACTTCAGGCAGAGTTGCAGGAGGATGTCTGGGAATATGCATGCTTCCGCGTAAGAGAAAAAGTGAAACCAATTGGCAGCAGCACCTATTGTAAAAAAGCAGATCAAAATCAAAGTGGAGAACTGAGCAGAATACTTGTAGGATCATCCCTTCCTGTCACAACAACTTTTGGCTGCTCATTAGAAGTTACTCAAGACGAT